>OY292520.1:7511335-7684418 GCA_958496365.1 Subacronicta megacephala | reverse complement strand
ATTTACAAAAACCACTGAGATACGATAAATTAAAGTAGGTACTCATATCTTAGTAGTAGTTTTTTTTTATAGGCTCTATTTATTGTTTTTTTTATGAGGCCGTATACAGTCAACCCGTAATAATATAAAGTGATGTATTATTATTTGGAGACAAATATCAAATACCCCAATGAAACTTACAGAACTTTTGTCCAGTTTCAACAGTTGTAGCAGTTACATAATTCTTCGCTAAATCTTTCAGGTACTCTTGACGCGTACGCGTCGCCATTGTACTAAACTTTGGTGATTGTATTGCAGCATTTTCGCCGTTTATAACCTACAATAATTACGAAAAATTATGAATTATTGTTAAATATTTTAACTTTAATTTGTGATACTGTATAGTAACTTACTTTACTTAACAGTAGGTCAGTAAAAGCTTCGCCCTTAGGGTAAATCGCACCATCTTTTATTGGAGGTCCGAATAAAGGCACTTCTTTAGCACGACTTACAGCTATACTATAATGCGTATTTTCTGTACATGGGTCAATAGCTCTAACTACAACAAAAACATGTTGGAACTGTGAACGAATGTTACGTGGTGTGAACGGAGCCGCACCGGGTTCCTGGAAGACAATAGTCACTATATCATTGCCAATGTGACGTTTCCGCAGTAACTGTTGCCTGTTATTGGGCGTGTACGGAAGCATGGTCGACACATGAAACATTATATCGCATCCCTGGTATGTCGTGAATACTGAATATAGTCCAGTTGAATCAGTTCGGTTGTCAAGCCCAGCCTTATATTTATCGAAGTCTTTTAATCTAACAGTCTGACCCAACATTTTAAGAAATTCCATAAAAGCTGGTCCTGCTTCTTGGTTATTGTACATTTCTTCTTCAGTTGACTGGCCAGTCTTACAGTACATGACTCCGACTTTATAGTGTCTGGTAACACATTGTTCGTCTAGTCGCAAAAGTTGCTCTTCAGCTCCTGCATTAGCGTTACCAAGCCTGAAAATATATGTAAGAAGTAAGTTTGCACAGACGCGAACAGTCCATTAAAAAGAACTAAATGCGAGACCCATTTAAAAAATCAGCTGTGGTTTCTATGACCACATTTCAGATAATACAAAAATAAAAGAACATACAGGGTGGAAGGGACATCAACGCACATCCGCTTACCACAAATTCAGTACATTATACTGGACCCCCTTGCGTTGATATTTTTCGTCGGTTATGATTTAAAAAAACAGCTGTTCCATACATTTTGATCGTATAGGTACGAGGGCTGCACTAAAAGTATCGGGAATGGAATATTTCCACTGTTCCTGTCATATTTAAATCTTTTTAATTGAAAACTTCAAGGTTTTAAAAATCGAATACCATTTATTTATTTTAAAAAAGGTTCTCGGTCTCGTCACAAGGTCTTATCAAACTTGTTTAGTCGTTGAGAAAATGGAATTGACTCGAGAAAATTCAAGAGCGATGATTAATTATGACTTTCGAAGTGGTTTAACACAAAAACAGTGTGTTGATCGGATACTTTCTGCATTTGGTGATGAAGCCCCATCCAACACCACAATTTATCGCTGGTTTGCTGAATTTCAACGTGGACGTATCAAGCTCAGTGATGATCCACGTCAAGGTCGTCCAAAAACTGCAGTCACCCAAGAAAACGTTGATGTTGTGCGTAAGCTGATTGAGGAAGGTCGACATGTGACATACCGCGAAATTCAGGCAACTTTAGACATTGGCATGAGTCAAATACAAATAATCTTGCATGAACGATTAGGTGTAAAAAAGTTGTTTTCCCGATGGATACCGCATTCGCTCTGTGAAGAGCAAAAAGCGGCTCGCGTTACTTGGTGCGTCAGAACTCTCGAAGGATTCCACGCAGGATCCTCAAATGCTGTATACAACATCGTATCAGGTGACGAATCCTGGATATACGCGTACGAACCCGAAACAAAAAACCAGTCACGAGTTTGGGTGTTCGAAAATGAGTTAAAGCCAACAAAAATTGTTCGTTCATGGTGTTGCAAAAAAAATTTTGGCCACGTTTGTCTCCAAAACCGGCCATGTTGCGACTATTCCTCTTGAGGGACAAAGAACGGTTAATGCAGAATGGTATGCTAGCATTTGTTTGCCACAGGTCGTTTCTGAACTCCGTAAAGAGAACTGCAACCGCCGCATCATCCTCCATCACGACAATGCGAGTTCTCACACCGCGCACAGAACAAGAGATTTTTTGGAGCAAGAAAACATAGAATTATTAGACCATCCGCCGTACAGCCCCGACCTAAGCCCTAATGATTTCTATACTTTCCCTAAAATAAAGAATAAATTGCGTGGTAAGAGATTTTCATCACCTGAAGAAGCTGTTGACGCCTACAAAACGGCCATTTTGGAGACCCCAACTTCCGAATGGAATCGTTGCTCAATGACTGGTTCCATCGTATGGAAAAATGAGTCAAATTTCGCGGAGAATACTTCGAAAAGCAAAGATACATTTTTAAATAGTAATGTTGTGTCACTTCCTTGATTCCCGAAATTTTCAGTGCCACCCTCGTATTGTACTTTTGTATGAAAAAGCAGATATTTTTTTTCATAACCGACAAAAAATATCTACGCAAGGGGGGTCCAGAATAATGTACTGAATTCGTGGTAAGCGGATGTGCGTCGATGTCCCTTCAACCCTGTATAATTCGAGTGTATTTAATACCTCAAACATCCAATTTGCAATTCTGGGGCAATATATTCCAATACATCCTTAGTGTTGTAAGTCGCACTGTTGTTGCTGGGTTTCGATGTAGGCAGTGCATCTTCAAGCACAGATCCGCGTAACGTAAGTAGTTCAGAGGTGCGCACGATGAGGCGGTACTGCCAAGCCAGCTGCGACGCAGGCGCTGACACATCACCACCCCCGCGTCGAAGTTCCACTCTTTCTTTCTTTATCGAAATTGCAACCGGTCCGACGTTCTCGTCCATCCCAAACCAGTTTTGATGAGCTAGAAAAATATTAAGTTGTTTCAATATATTTTATGACTCGTGCTGATTTTGTATGAAATTTTATAAACATAGATTATAAGACTGCTTTGTGGCAAGTTCACATTTATGTGTAAGATATTAGCTAGATTGCTATCTAACCCGTAATACGAAAAGTTTTGGTAAGCTGATTATGTTATAAACTTATGACCATGACCTCTAGCATAATATCTAGTAGCATCACAGTTGTAGTTTATAAACAAACACAATGTTAATAGATTGAATCAGCTCAGATTGTTTGATCACTGTTGATTAATGTAATCTCCCAATGTTATAATTTGAATGTATAATTATTATTTTCACTAAGTACCTAGTGCACAAAAATGATTGGGATATTGAGTTTCACATTAATACTATTTATACATAATAATATATAAATATTATATATTTTGGATAATTTAAGAGTATTATTATAGTAATATATTTATTTGCATAAAACATGGTATAAATTGGTCTTAATAGTAGGTACATAACAGAACGAACATGTTTTGCTAAGAATACACATATTTATTTGTAGGTGACACCACCACTGTCAAATATTCTGCTGCTAAGCATTAATTATTTGGTTTCAGTTTGAAAGTCAATGAAATTACTAGGCTGTTTGGAATCTTTAAAAAATCACCACTGCTAGAAAAAGGTTAGCAAGACTAGTACTGAAATAAAGCTTGTAATGGCGAGGATAGCAGTAGTAACTCACGTTGATTATAGAAGTAGTTTCTATAATATAAAGCTCCTAAATCTTGGCTTTCTATAGGAAATGGAGAAAGGGATCTGGCGAAAGGGCATCCATTTCGCCAATGCGTGTGTCCTGGAGGAAACTCCAACATAGAAACCCCATAAGCAGCGCGAGGACGGTGCCAGCCTCCAGACTGGCCTAGTATAGCACCACGAGCGGTTTTCCAACATAATGAAACACAGCGTTCTTCTTCACCTGCAAAATAATAATCATCTGAGCATGTATATAAAGTTAAATTCACATAACAAAGGCTTTTGTGTTTGTTAAAATTAAACCAAAAGAGGATTATAATGTTTAGTTGTACAGAGTATTCTTATTATGTACATACAAAAAAATTCTAATATCAATTGTTTCTGAATAAAAAAGAAGTAATAAATGAAAGTGCAACAATTTTTCATGTAAGTAGATGTAAAATATACTGCACAAAGTACAGTTTAACACAGCAGTAGCATACTTCTAATAATGGAATGTATGTGGATTCCATAAGTCTAAAGTAAAGTTCTACTGAATTGAATATCACACTGAAGAGATCATTTCGAGAATTTTTATGTTTATGACTCATAACAGTATTAAGATAAAAGGACCAGATAGTGTTCTTTTAAATTACAGATGTAACTAATAATATTTGTATGAATTTAACAATCTCTAATGTAAGAAGTATCTGTAAGATTATTGGTTATTGTTGGTAAGTGTACAGTGTTAACGCATGACTAATTGTCTGTGAGTGATTATTGCATTCATGAATAAGTTAAATATGAATGGAAGCATAAAATGTTTGCAATGTAGCTTCAAACACAAGAGGAGAAGTCACATAATTGACATAAATTAAAAGTTAAATAATACAACTTTCAATAAAATCTAGATTCTATTACAGCAATATAGATTAAAAATAGTTAAGATTTGATAGTGTTTAAAATAGAACAAAGTTTATCCGTCATACCGGAATATTAAAATACCTACTTATAATAAATAATATTATATATTTTAAAATTGTTGATTTTTGTAGTATAGTCGCCAGCAGGTCAAGGTATACAAAACTGTCAAATTTCTCCAAATGATTTTAAACCTTAAATTGTTGAAGATAACATTCAAAATCAACTGAGACAATTTTTCATTTTGTGGTAACCTGATGTGCTGCCACCGTACCTATGTGTTTGTTGAATTGAAACAGTTGGGGGAAATGGGTCATCATGATGTATACAGACAATTGGCTGTCTTCCTGTTACTACTTACTAACAGTTATCCTCATAAAGGTAACCTGTCACTTATTAGTATCTAACATTGTGGTTTCAATTTTTTAAATAAAACAGAAGAATAAGGTATAATAAGTAAACTTTAGATGATGCATTTAGATTTATTATTTTCATTTCTGTATTAATAAGCCATAAATACCCAAGAAACTCCTCCAATAACAAGATATCAAGTGCTTGAGCACAACAATTTGTGTCACCTGATTCACACATGACACAATGGTTATTTTGTAGTAAGTAAAAAGAAATGTAAAAAGATAATGATTGCACCCACTTACTATTGTTTTATTTCTCTGAATTGCTTTAATTCAATGTATTTATAAGAACAATATCACAGTTGGGATACTGGTGAACTATAGGTGTACAAAAGACATTACAAAAGTTTAGAGGAAAATCAGGTGTAACAGTTTATGAAACACACTACCTGCTAACTAAAGTCAAACACTTAGTATGTTATGTGCCAAAGATTTGAGAAAAATGTCTTACCTCCAAGTTCATTTCTGAAAAATGGACAGCTTTCCAATAACTCATTTGATCTTCCATCTCCTGTGTCTGGTACTGCATCATCTCCTGGAGGCAATCCACGAGTTGCAAGCAAAGATGCAGCAGATGCTCCTGTTGTTGTGTTACGACGTCTGCTCAACAATGCTCCACGGATTTCAGCTGCATAACTTAAGTTGGCCATAAGTGACTGACAGTCATAGTGAGCAAACTGCTTTCTTTTGTCAGTTACTCCTGAGAAACATCCATCATCCAAGGATGGCCGGGTTAAAGCAGGGGCGGCTCCACCCCATAGTTTATTTAGTTTAAGTCGAGGTTTAGGACTGGCGCTTGATCTTGGTGGAGGGCCATCTGCATGGTCACTGGTAAGGCCCTCAGAGATTCTATCGACGGCACGGTTAAGGCCTGGTGTCTTGTCCGGTGCCGACACACCGCTGTAGCTGTGGACCATCGCGGGTAACCGCTCGTTCGCACCTCCAATTACGTCAATTGAACCATGACTTCCGTACTCCCGTCGTAACCCATTCCCAGAGGGCTGTTCAGCATATATCAAGTCAAGACTTGAATTACTGCGGTAAATAACATCTCTGGCTTCCTTTCTTCTATTATCTGGAGCGTACATGGCATTATTTTTCAAGCTACTTACATTTCCAGAATCCGTTGTGTTGATCGATGGAGTGCTCAATTATCAATTTTATTTACACATCAACATAACAAAATAACTTAGAAAGTAAAAAAATATACAACTTGGATAAAAGGTAATAGTAAATTAAAAAACAAGCTTATTTTGCTCATCACAAGAGATTGAATTTTTCAAATCAACAAAGCATAACTAACAGTTCTATTGATTTTTTGTAGATTCCCTTGTCATACAACTGTAAAACAAGCAATGAGTAATGAATAATAATTTGTAAAACTTGAGAAGTTGTAAGTCAATCAACCACAAAAAACCATAGGTACAAAACAGAAACAGTTTTTGACAAAGTGAGTGACATGACACATAGATTGATTCCACAGATTACCAAAGAGTAGAATAAATATTATGCAGATGACTGTAAGTTATAGTGTTGCAATATTAAAAAATGACCGTAGTTTCAACGCCCCCCGTTTTAGTCTTGTAATTATTTATTCGTAGGTCTTGTGCGATATGTTTATCTGGGATGAGGGAAGCCTAAGATCGAGCTATGCTTTGTCGCTTTCACTACGTACGGCAAGACAAGGCTGATGATGATAATAAATTGGAACTTGAAATATATTGTCAAAACTGATAGTCATTAAAAAAAAAGACTAGCTGTAGTGTGGTTCGCACATTACTACTAAGCTAAATGCTTGTGTTACGAGTGGGTTCACGTCGGTAGTACGGGTGGGTTTCGAACCGGCAACCACATGATTGCAAGTCCGACGCCCTAGCCATTAGGCTACCGCCGCTTTTTATTCTAAATAATTTTATTAAATTTCACTATAATTGTAGCTAAATTTAGAAATTTCAAAGAGGTATGTGGTTAGTGACATGCAAGGATAAGCTAGTGAGGTTTTCCACTGAGTTTTCCACAGTAAATTGTCAAATCTTGGCCACAGACACAAATATTTTAAAGTTATTATAGTGAAGTTACCACCCGCCAGATCGGATTTTACCTTCTTGAATTTACGTCTTTGAGGAGACATCTCGCTCGTTTAAAAAAAAAAAGATGTAACACAAAATTTACGAATTTTGACCTTTTACAATAAAACGCTTATTCATTGCGTAAAGATTAGTTAGAATTCAACAGCCGTCTCGATACGTCAAAATTGAAACACCTATAAAGTGGTCTAAAACTTTGAATCAAAGACAAGTCTGAATAAGTTGAAAACTTTAATCGCCGATTCCCACAAGTTGCAGTTTTTGAGTTACATCTTTTTATTTTTAAGGGTGCGATCTGTTGATAAGCGAGTTTGCTTCCCAAGCTCAACAAAACTAACTTGCTTTACAGCAATTACGATTTCATACTATGCCACCTTATCTTTAAACTATGTTTTTGTATTTCTTATGCATTTTCCATGCTAAGATTATAAAGTTATTTCAGTGAAGGAAAAATTCGACTACGGGCAGTATTCGAACCAACGAACGTCTTCTGGTTAGATACCTACACCCTCAGATGAAAGACATTCTGAGCCTATACCAGAATTTTCTCTGATCGGGGGTTCCCTGATCGAGGGTTCCCTGATCAACACCTTTTTGCAGCCTTTAAGGCGGGTCGTTTTGCCTAGGGCGAGCAATTTTTTTTTTGGATTTGCGCAAATTCGTCTTTAACACATTTTAGGTTCATGGCAGTAGGAATTGCGTTATCAACTATAATGTATCCATAACTGAGTACCTATTAAAATTTAAATCATTTCAATCGCAGCAGTCAGTATTTATAAAATGTAACAATTTGCGATAAACCAAAATAAATAGGAATTACGCGTCCTAAGCCAGATGATCAGTTATTCATTAGTAATTTATTTAAAAATAAATAATTAACAGTACGTTTCAGTTAAAAAATATATTAACAAAACAAATGCATTACATAAAGAGAATAATTATCTAACGCATAAAACTAAATAATTACATTCATTATAATCATTCAGTTTTCAGTTCTTTCACACATGAGTGATTACTGTAAATTATTTAGATTTTCCAAATAAATTGAACAATAATTATTTAGTACCTATGTAGTTAGTAAAAACCTAACATTTAAGAACTTATGTTACTTTTAACTTCTTTTATTATGTCCTAGTGAGTTTCTTTTTCTTTTTCAGGTGGGGCATCAATGTGGACTCCTAAAGGCTTATGTCGACTCGTAGATTGGCTGTCATGTAGAATACTTGTAGAGATACGGCTCGTCATTGCTTTGCGTTCTGTCCCTGTCAAAGAGGGTCGCCTAGGCTTTTCCGGTTTAGGTAAATCGTTGCTTGTCGTAGAAGATAGGCGTCCGTAAGCTAATATGGAGACTCGACTTTGCGAACCTTTACGATCAGCAGCTGACAATCCACTGAGTATAGATTTGTGGTCAGATACTTCGCTCTGAGATTTAGATTTGGAAGTGCGGATAGGAGTTTCACTTTGCAAAGATTTATGGGTAGATGGCATCATTTTCTTGAGCTGAAAATAGTTGATTAGCTTTAAGTATGTGTTACGATAAAAATAATGAGGAACGCATAAAAAGGCTACAAAGATTTTTCTTAGGCTCTAGATTCTGATTTCTTTTTTTAGGCTCTAGATTTTTGGTACCTATGTTAGGTATATAAATACTGGAGTTGCTCAAGTTTGAAAAAAGAATGTATGTGATTATATCGATCACATACATTATTTTTTCAAACTTGATAATAATTTATATCTATATTAATGTTTGTTTGTAAAGTTTGTAATAGAAAAATTTTAAACTACTGAACCCATTTTAATCATTCTTTCACAATATTAAAGCTACGTTATTCCCGCTTTGCCAGCAGATCACATGCGGGCGAAACCGAGGGCAACTCTGTAGTATACCTACTACGATTCTCACAGTTATAAAATATGTAGTTATAAAATGTACAAAGTTTTAGTTTAGTTTTATTTTAGTGAAGGAAAAATACGACCGCGGGCAGGATTCGAACCTGTGTCTTCTGGTTAAGTACACCAG
This sequence comes from Subacronicta megacephala, assembly GCA_958496365.1. Taxonomy (NCBI): domain Eukaryota; kingdom Metazoa; phylum Arthropoda; class Insecta; order Lepidoptera; family Noctuidae; genus Subacronicta; species Subacronicta megacephala. Next base: position 7,675,263 of record OY292520.1, on the reverse strand, counting down.
TCGCTAGAACCGCTAAGCCACCGCGAGTCCCATCCGCCTAGTCGAAATTTGCCTTCACATTTTCAACTTACGTCTTTGGGGTGACGTTAATAATGATGTAGGTAGGTACATTTTATATAGTTAAGTAAACGTTATTCTTGATAAATAACTTTTCTGATTCTTTGGCACAATTGCAAGCGGTAAGCATTGAGTAGGTAGGGGGTTCCGTAGGGGGGCCGAGGGGCAGGCAGGGTTTCAATGATTCTGCTTGTGTTTATTAGTTTGGGGACTGGTTTGGCGTGGTAATTTATGGACAAATTTAAGAACTGTACTTACTTCCGAGGTTATTACTTTTTCGATTTCTAGTTCTACTTTTTCAACTTCTTCTGGTTCAACTAACTGCGCTTTTAGAGCTTCTATCGCCATCTCCACGATGACCTGTAGTTCTTCATTTGGTAGGTCGACCCCGCAGTCTAGTGTATAAAAGGTGAATTAATTTGCAAATAGCTACTTTCCTTAAATGTGGTAACAATACAGTTGGACACCTAGACGGATTTCTAAACACCAAATCTTTGTTTGATAGAAGGATCAATAATGCTAAGTACGCACGGCTACACATCAAGCTATAAAAAAACAGTTTACTCTGACCTCTTATTGTATAGAAAGCCTATACAGTGCGAGATCAGCTTAAACTGGTTTTGTATAGGTTGACCTGTAGCCGCGTGTACTATAGGTACTACTACTGTTTGTAAAGAAGTATAAGATTATAGTTAGGAGATATAAGATATGTACGGTACCTACTTGTATAGGGCGTGCCATTAAAGAAAAGTTTTTTGCATGCAACAAAGGCTGATCTAGTACCATCACCACTTTCTCGCATAGCTGTACTGTACTTGCTTTTGTTTCTGTACTGTTGTCTGTTAGCACATAGGTACACACGGCTACAGGTCAACCTATACAAATCCATTATAAGCTGATCTCGCATTGTATAGGCTTCCACTACAATAAGAGGCTAGCGTAAACTGGTTTTGTATAGCTTGATGTGTAGCCGTGCGTACAACTCTTCTCTAAGGCGTACCTTATAATGTACACATCTATCCGTATTATTATCTATCCTATTTTCTTAACGAGCGGACGGAGAGAGAGAGAGAGAGAGAGAACCTAATTTATACACAGGGACATTTTAGTCGTCTTACACACGAAAAGTATTATTCAACATGGTCTTATTAGTGAAAATAGTTCATAATTATGAATATTTCGGGGCCCTTACGCGTGTTAGACGACTAAAATGTCACTGTGTATAGTACCTAAATATTAGTAACTGACCTTTGATATCTTCAACGACATCGAAGGAAAAAATTCGTTCAAGAGAATCCTTTGTGATTGGGTGATCATCATCTACAAGTGATCTCACGAGGGAAGCCATCGTTGTTGGGTCATCTAAAATTAATAAAAAATAGGTTGTTTGAGACTTGTTCAGCAATAAATTCAAACAAAAAATTGGAAATGACATCATCGAGGGCCTGGAACTCATTGCTGATCTATGTATCCGATCCATTGGTTTCCGACACTTACCTACACACTTATACGAATACACACTTATTTAAACGGATTTTATCGCGTTATATTGAAATATGTAATTTAATTCCCAACGTTTTAGAGCATTTACAACGAACAGCATTCATAGTGACATTAATCTACCCGTGACCGCGATAAAATACGTAAAAAGTAAGTAGTTTTATTTTAATGATATTTCTCCTAACATTTTTAATTAGGTAGGCACTAAAAGACTATAGAAAATCCAATGTAAAGAAAACGCCTCCTAAGCCTTCTCCGCTGGCAATTTGTATGTCTATAGCACCTTCTAGGTTCATGGCAGTAGTAATTGCGATACCAGCTATTTTATACTCACAATCAAGAACAAAAACTTTTACTTAAAAACTCTTATAGTCCCACTGCTGAGTGAGGGTCTCTTCTCAGTACAAGAGGGAGTAGGAATACAGTACACGGTAGCTTACTGCGGGTTGGCAGACTTCGCAAGTCGTCAAGAAAATCGATCAAGCATGCAGGTTTCTACACCTTAGTGACAATATCACTAGGCTATCAATGCACCCTTTTCATAACAGATAGTTGTGTAAATTGATAATAACATACCATCACGCCTGTATTCCCCGAAGGGTTAGGCATAGGTATACTAATGTGCACCCACGCTTCGCCGGTATGTTGAGGTCCTATGTAATAGGGGGCGGTAATTTAATAGGGGGCGAGCCCCATTATTGCCATTAACAGGGCACAAATCCAGACTCCGAGCTGCTACAGAGAATTTCATAGAAAATCTCAATAACACTTTGCTCGACCTGGGAATCGTACCCAGGACTTCTAGCGTAGCAGTCGCGATTAGCACGACTAGACTAATGAGGCAGTTAATGGTGAATGAATTTTTTTTGGTTATAAGTTGTGAATATTGTTTAAATAGTAACTTAATGTAGCAATGAATAATGTAATGTGCCTAGTAAGTAGTATCTATTTATGTGAATTTGGCGCGAGACGATCTACCTCAGTCTTCTTACAGATTTGTCTTGTCACGTGACGTAAGTGTTATCGTTGTTTACCGATATCCTTAGAATGTGCAGAGTGCATCAGTGCAGCGATGGCAGGTCCGAGGCGATCAGCTAGTGGATCATGTGCATCTGATAGATCCTTCAGAGCATCTTCCAAGTCATCCATTACTTTTCCTTCTTCGTGTGCAGCTTCCATTGCTTCTATCTATAACCATAAATTAAAAATTTAAAAAACCCCCGACAATTGTTTTATATCTCGACCTATATTCATCAAACATAGCTTAGAACCCTCCCGACTAATTCACCTTTCAAACAAAAAAAACTAAATCCAAATCGGTCTATCCGTTCGGGAGCTACAATGCCACAGACACACACAGACACATCAAACTTATAACACCCCGTCGTTTTTATAACCATAAATTAAAAATTTAAAAAACCCCCGACAATTGTTTTATATCTCGACCGATATTCATCAAACATAGCTAAGAACCTCCCGACTAATTCAACTTTCAAACAAAAAAAACTAAATCCAAATCGGTCTATCCGTTCGATGCCACGATGCCACAGACACACACAGACACATCAAACTTATAACACCCCGTCGTTTTTGCGTAGGGGGTTAAAAAAGAAAACTAAAATTTAACCCAACAGTTCTGGAGGTTAGCTTATTTTAAAGTAAGAAGTAAAATGTTTATGTAAAACGTCAAGTTGACTGCCTCATGGTCCAGTAGTCCTAAGCGAGACTGCTACGCTAAAGTCACACAAGTCAGGTCACAGCAGCTTGCAGTTCGGGTAGGGACTTAGGTACCCGGTGAACTGTGGGTGTACATTAAGTACCTACGCTTCTACTAACCCTTCGGGGAATACGTTGTGTCTGTTTAGTATAGTCTTCGATATTAAAGATGAGAATTTTCTAAAATTGTAATGTCAATTATATTATAAAATTAATCAGAAGTGGCCATGTAAACCGCCTTAGCCCCCGCCCTTTCCCGTGGGCGAGGAATTTTTAACTCAAATAAAATATACTTACATGTTGTCTAACGAGTCGATCAGTCAAAGCTGCCAACGCATCAAATGCCCGAGTTTGCTTCTTGTACTGAGTCGGATCACCACCAAACTTTAGCAGCCACTTACGAACAATAGTGTCTACCAAATCGTATCGAGATAAGTTCCTGTGAAATTATAAAACCCTTCATCATCAACAATAATAACTATAGATACGTTACCCGCTCTCTCAAATGGCATCAAGAGATCAAGGCAATTGCCCGGATCGCGTTTAGTTACGCACCAACCAGCGTTGTGCTTGACCAATTAGAATGCAGCACTTAATCGTAACGTAACTAAAGATGTATATTCGTCTCTTTCTAACAGCAAGTACACCGTGACGTGGCATTTATTTTCTTTCTCTTTCTTCGCACGAAATTAATCGCTATCTAATAGTTGTGCTGTTTTTGATAGCCTTAATATTCGTGAATAACGCGTCTATATAATTATACGTCTTTGTTCATCATCAACCCATAATATTGTCCCAGTGCTGGGCTCGGGTCTCCTCTCAAAATGAGAGGGATTAGGTTGTAGTCCGCCACACTACCCTACTACGGGTTGGCAGACTTCACACGCCATCGAGAAAATCGAAAAATGCAGGTTTCCTCGCGATGTGTTACTTCACCATTTAAGAGCTGGATAATTAATATTAATACGCGCATAACTTCGTAAAGTCAGCGTGCCTTGGATTCGAAGTCGACACCTTTGACATGGCAGTCCTATGGTCATATCATAATGCTATTACTGCACTTTAAAAGCCCTAACATGTTATCAAAATTGCATATTTGAACAACAGGTAGCCGTTCAAAAATTTTAAGGGTCGATCAACAAAAATTAAATTAAAATCGGTTCAAAAATAAGAAAGGTAAAAAAATACTAAGCAGAAGGCGTACTATAGCAGTTTGTGACGTCACAAACCAATGCGTTATACAAATTGTATAGAAAACATGTTTTGCGGGAAAGGGACAGAGCCTCTTCCTCAATTCCCACAAAAAACTTTAAACGCTTATAAATTAATATAAGCTTATGTAAAACTGTGCCAATATCTTAGAATTATAATAGCCGATTTAAATTATTTTTTCAGAATACGCGAGTACCTCTTTTTTTTCTTCCTTGATGGCATTCACTATTCTGCCAGTGTCAAGTTATCATGAGTAACCTCTTATATTGATCACTAGGCCTGTTATTTTTAATAAATCAAACACCTTACATAATAATAGCTGTGGGCAAATATCCTCATAGAACAACGATAAAACTAGGTATCGAACTACTATAATAATTTTATTTCTTTTTAACTCCCAAAGCAAAAACGACGGGTTGTTATTTATGTGATAACTCGGCAAACGAGCAGGTGAGCTACCAGATAGTCGTCATCGCCGCCCATGGACATCTGCTAAACCAAAGCAGTTGCAGATGGGCTGGCGTGCCTATAAAAGGAAAAGGGAGGGGAAGGAGAAAAGAAGGAAGGGGACAGAGGGAGAAATTGGGCCTCCGGCGCTCTACATTCAACATGCAACAGTATGCATACTGCTACTTGAAGTCGGACCCATTCATGTTAATTAATGTTAACATGCCCGCAGGCACTACTACTAGTAAATTTTGTATTGAACTAAAAAACGCAAGTTAATGTTTTAGATTCCTTGATGTAAATTTCATACAAACCCAGCAATAACATCGGGCAGTAATTGCATAACATCTTTTAGTAGTTCGGCAGCATCGTCCCGTGACACCCGCATCGCGTCCAGGCAGTCGAAGAGCAGCTTCATTATATTCACATCCTGAGACATCGTTGATTGCGAACCCAGAGGTGAACTGTAGTTCATATAACACAGATATTACATATTATCTGCTATCTTTAAAATCTAGTTACGAATAATAGGTAATAATTTTTATTAAAGTTAAAAGTTATGAATGCTTTGAGAGTAAACCAATTATTCCACTTTAGTTAACTGAAGAGACATGATAAGGTACTGGTATATAGGATATGGGGACAAGTTCTCATTATTTATTATTATCATACTCTTTATTCAAAAGTAAAGAGTACCTACGATAATAGATAATCATAAGATAAGATGAGAACAATCCTGAAGTAATCTATAAGGATTTCCACTGTATTATTATAAAGTAGTCAGTGTATTGTATTACTTTATTATTGTAAAGTGTATACTTACGTTGGGAAGTATTTACGATGCTGCTGCCTATATGAGCGGGGGACCATGAAGAGATATATATCTGATGTTTCCGGTTCATACAGTGTGTGCGTTGGAGCTGCAGCCAATCTCGAAAGCGGTTTTAGTCGAAGACTCTGGATTTCTTCTTGTAGTTGCTGTTAATATCAATGTTAAAGTAAAATTACTATTGGTCTAAAGATACAAATAGATGATAATATAATTATGAAAATTATAATAATAATATTTTCTATTGGAACAATTTGCTGTGTATGCTATTAGCAATGCAATTAATATGCTGTGTATGCTATTAGCAATAGCAATGCTATTAGCATACACAGCAAATTGTATATAGAAAATATAAGATCATAATTATGTGTTATATGAACATAGTTATTATGTACTGTGTTTCTATAAAATATAAGGTTTTAGTAACGCACATCTATCTGTTGTTTTTGTCGTTGTCGCACTATAAGTAATCGCATAACGTCGCGCTGGAACTGTGCCGGGTCGTACCCGCCGGCCATCACACTAGGATCTTTTGGTACCTGTATGTATCAAATAAAACGTTAATGTCGTTGTAATTTGGTGAGAATGCAGAAGAATCGATGTACCTACTACATACATACCTTCCGTGGCAAAACTTCTGCTTGTAGCGTCGCTGCTAAACGAAGCCGATCAGAGTACGCGTTTAGAGCTTGAAGATATTTTTTTTCGAGATCACTGTGGCGCTCCTGATAAATATATTTTCATTATCATAAGATTTACTGTATCCAAAGACTGGATTTTCTCGGTGTTATTTGGTGTCAAGAATATGGTATACGCACTCGCCAGGTACGGAGTTGTGCGACGACATGCGGCAGCGTGGCGTAGCTCATGGCGTACTTGTGCCGGCGCGCCATCTGCCGCAGCAGGTCGTCCAGCGTGCGGTCCACCTTGCGCGGCTTGCCCAGCTTGCGCGTGAGCACGTCCCTCATCTGAGCGCGCATGTCCTCCGCCTCCGCCTCCATTGCGCGGAGATCGATGTTCATGCGGAATAAGTGCGTGCGGTTTATCCTACACAATAATACGGAAATAGTTTAACTCCATCTATTGTTCCCTTGCCCCGAGGCCCTTGCTATACCATCATTTGAATAGACATGGCTATCATTGCAAAAAACTTATGGCTTGATTGACTGAGCCTAAAAAGGCCTTTTAATAATTCGAAACTCTAATATTTATTAAAGTTATAAAATTTCATTTCACAGTTAATACCTATATAGATAGTAAAACTTATCACAGATAGGTTGAAGACGTGTATAAAGACCATGAAAATTAGTATGAATCTGTTCTTAAATGTTATATAATGAAGGAGAACAATCGAGACTAAAATAAATGAATGTATTACTTTCGTTAGTATACTAACTTCTGCCTTAGCCTTTGCTGTCTGATCTCTTCTTGAAGCTCGAGCACCCTTCGCCTTAACCTGCTGAGCAAGGCTTCAGGAAATACAACTGTCTGCGACAAGCCCTTTTCACCGGTACAGCCGCGGACAGCTGCCGCTCTGATCTGATCGTATCGCAAGACCACTACTGTATCCACCTCGTTCAAGCAGCTTTGCTTCTCTAGCTAGATTTAACATAGTTTGTTTAGTAAGGTACTTGTTTAGCCCCCAGAATATTAATTTGGTTTTTCGCATTTTTTTTAAAAGCTTACTAGAAATGTGCTACTAAGCTAAATGCTTGTATTACGAGTGGGTTCACGTCGGTAGTGCAATATGGTTGGGTTTCGAGCCGGCAACCACATGATCGCAAGTCCGACGCCCTAGGGATTAGGCTAAAGCCGCTTCAAAAAAAAAATGTAGGTAATTTGGTGGTAGGTAGGTAATTTATTGGTTTTACTATAATTGCGAGAGGCGAAGGATGAGGAATTAAGTATTGTAGTTTCTTAATTAAGTGCGAAATAAATACTTGACAGTCTCTACCATAAATTCTCTAAGATCATTCTTCCTCCGATCCAATTGTACAGAAAGCTTGCGCTTGATCTTGTTGTGGGCATCAATATCGCGCTTTAGTAACTCCACCAGCTTATCTTGTTCCATCATGTCTTGCTCGTGCTTATGTCTGTACGTATTTATTAAGTAAGTATTTATTGATTGCAGTTATAACAAGATTATAAAACTCAAGGTAAACTTTAACACCCCATTCAAATAAATTAACAGTTGTAACTGCTGATTTCTCATTATTTACAACTAGCTTTCCGCCCCCGGCTTCGCCCGCGTGTTTTCTCGGCTTTTCTGAACTACAATATTCATGTTTTATACATATAAACCTTCCTCTTGACCTTCCTCCTTACTAGTAATGTGGGTCACACATTACTAGTATTCTTGTAAACCCCTCGTGCTAAGCTAAATGCTTGTGTTACGAGTGGATTCACGGCGGTAGTGCAATGGGTGGGGTTCGAACCGGCAACCATATGATCGTAAGTCCGACGCCCTAGCCATTAGGCTACCGACGCTTCAAAAATAGTTCCAATACCTTAACAATAATTATGTTTTTAAGTTTTTCTTATAGAAGCCGCAATCTAAGCTAGTAGTAAGTCACTGCTAGCTTCGATTGCAGCAATCTTTTTTATATACCTTGTGTTCCTCATTTCGTATGTTTGATCATAGGCTTCTCTATCACACCCTTCAGGACATATGTTGGGATCAAGCCGTATGGGACCTATGTCTCGACTGTCCAAACTTCCCTCGTCTTCTTCTTCGCTCGATGATGAAGATGACTCCGATTCAGATGATTCTTAAAGAAATCAAAATCATGCATTGAATTTTATGCACCTATCAATACTCATTTCTCAAATAGGTTTGCCGGTAGTAAGACAGGCACTAACACTACATGCAAATGTTGTTGGCTTGTTTTAGGCAAGAAATATTGGATCAATCAAGATCTGGATTAATACTGAATGTCCGTTTCCCGTGGCAGAAATCGGATGGTTACGTTTGGGAATAACAAAAATTTCCGTCGGAATAATATCTTACCATCATCATCGCGAATTCGTGGCGGACGATACTTTTTCTTGAAGATCCTGCGTAAGAAATCTGCGAACTTATTGTCCTGCACTAATCTCTTGAACTGTCTCTGGACTTCCTGACATTCCGCGTCTAGATGTTGTTTCTCCGTGACGTGCTCCTCGATGCGATGTTCGCAGTCAATGATCTGTTCTTCCACTCCTCGTACCTGACAGATACAGATTCCATGAACTATGTATTCAATCTACCAGAATATTGAGATTAACCTCAGGAATAGTTTTGTTCTTTAACATTTTAAATGTCATAATTATAAAGTTAGCATATTTATTTCCTGCCTAGTGCGTTATTTAACTGCCTGACTAGTGTAGTGGTCGTAGATAAGTGCGGCTGATTCGCTAGAGGTTTAAGTAAGGCCCCAGGTCAAGCAGTGTTTATTGGATTTTTCTATGAAATTCACAGTTAAGCCTTCTGGGAATACAGTACATTACATACATACAATACATTACATTATTACCTGCATTAATTTCACGTAGACTCTTTCAGCTAAGCGGTCTTCATGCATTTCGAAACGGTTAAGCACATTCATTTCTCGATGTAGTTGGTATAAGTGGAGCTCTAGCAATTGATCCTTTTCCTAAATTGTAACAATTGTTTAGAAATATCTGATTCTGGATAATCAATATAATTGAAACATATTTTAATAGAAACATTAAAAATTACCTGAACTCTTATACGTTCACGTTGTAATTGTTTCAGCCGAGAATCGAACTTCTCTATTGAAATCTCCGCATCCTGAAGTAGCATGTCTTGTTCATAAAGATGCCTACAAAACATTTGTTATTCATAATAAGAAGTATTATCTATTTTTAATGCATGTATGCATAAATACGAAGGTATAGTTAAAATCAACAATCGACTGCCTCATTAGTCGTAGTGGTCCTAAGAACGACTGCTACGCTAGAGGTTCGATCCCCAGGCTCGAGCAGTGTTATTGGGTTTTTCTATGAAATTCTCAGAAGCAGCTCGGAGCCTGGATTTGTACCCGGTTAATGGCAATAGGCTCGCCCCCTATTACATGGGACCTAAACATACCGGCGAAATGTGGGTTTACGGTGGCCAGCACATCAAGTTGTCACACAAAATGTCAAATTTTCTCAGTTGATTTTGAACTTAATCTTCAACAATTTAAGGTTTAAAATCATTTGGAGAATATTGACAGTTTTGTACCTATACGTTGAACTGCTGGCCACTGTACATTAGTTCACCTCTACTTAACCCTTCAGGGAATACAGGCGTGATGGTATGTATGTATGTTAGTTAAAATCAACTCACCTTTCAATGCGTCTTTCACGTATTTCGGATTCTAAAGCCGTCGATTCTTGATCTTGCCTAACTCTTAAAAGTTCCCAAGAAGCAACCAAAGGTCGAGTTTCTGAAATCATTAATTTTCAATTTATGTCACTTTATTCATGGTTAAAATTTGTGTGTATTGTTTAATTTCAAATTTGGTGGATATACTTTTACATTTGTGCAAGTTAATTTGTTTTACGTCTCAAAGGAAGAACAACAAATGTGTTTGTGGCTTTTTATGAAACACTACCTAATTTATGCGCATATAAAAACACCAATAGAATGAAGAGCGCTCTGTTTAAAACTAAACAAAGGGTACTAAACCCTTGAAGTGTTTTAGCTTATAACTGCAGGTCTATTCGCGTGTACTTAATTATCGCAATATAGTATATATAATATGGCAAACTAAATCGATAACGTCGAAATCTAATTGATTTGCTATTTGCTGTATAAGTATTATATCGATTTGGTAGAGTGCATACCATTGATTGGCACAAATTTGTTAACCCTTGACTGGCGAACTCTGGGTGCATTTAGCATTATGGACTGTTTCCGGCGCTCTTGTGCTTGTAAGGACTTCTTAGACGCCAGCAATCGCCCAGGTCCTGTGATCGGTTCTGGTTTTACCTATAATCATTCCTCATTAGTATCTTCGTCATCAGCTGATATTCTCTACTTCTAGACCAATCATTATTTTACTAAAGCAGAATTCTGAAACATTATTCAACTGCACACCTCAATTCATCAAGCATTTGAAACCTTATACCTATAATGCTGACTATCCTTTTATAGATCAAAGTAACAATGCGATCAAAGTTTGCGTGAAGACAGGGAATGTACTAGTTACTAGGCTAACTAAGAAGGCTATTTAGCTACTGCGCAGTATGAGGCAGAAATGCTCCGTCTACGTCTAATATTCGCTCGCGGTTTTTATAAAATGTTGTCCTTAATAATTCTACCAATACCAACCTCAAGGTGCTTCTCAGGAAACTCAAGTTCATCATCAATGTGTGGCAGTGGGGGTGGTGGCTTGGAGAGTTTCGCCGGTATCTCTATGCGGATCTCCGACAACCGATCCCCAATCTCTTTCATACGTTGAACCATCTTTACCTTATGGTTTCGTAGCTGGACTACTTTTTCGTTGAACTCGTGTTTTACGTCGTAGATCTAAGTAGATATATAGTTAGTATAATTGCTATTTTGTTATTTTGCTGAGGTCCGGAGACAAGGCCTACCTAATTAGTCGTTTTTGTTTATAATTATTCTGTATCAATATTAATATATGATGATATTAGCGATCTTTATCAGAAGGCATGAAATTGAATTCATCGATTTTGAAATGAACTAATAACCCGAGTAGTTGTTTTTACATTCTCGGAGATTATAAATTATTACAATTAGATTAAATACAAAATGGGGTTTTAGTTAAAGAAGATATAGAAAAATGATTTTAAAGTGTATTTATTTATTTATGTCTTACCTCTTTTCTGCAAAGGCAGACTCGCAATTGCGTGTGATGTCCGTGCGGTGCAACGTAGTCGGGATGAGTTTTAAGTATGCGATTGCCAATTGTCGCCTCCGCTTCCTTTAAAGCCTCAGCAGCGCCGGGAGGCATGGCGTTTGGATCAGGCTTTTTGTCGAGATGTTCTTGCCACTGCACATATACCAAATAAGAAGATACGTAGTACGTACTGCTACTTATTCTCTTAATTTTACAAATGATGTCACTGAAATATTCTCACTTCAATATATTGAAGATGATGCCTGTTTATCCGCACGTGGTAATTTTTGAGAGCTTTCTTCAGAGGATACGGCGGGTTTGGTGGTAATCCCAATAAGAAGGAAGCGACTCGAGGGGGGCCATACGATGTCTTCCGTCCAGCTATACGACGAACTGCCGATTCCGTTCGTCTGTTTGTAGAACAATGTAAGGTAGTAAAAAGTGATCAATCATTTGAGAGCGGTCAGTGGATACGAAACAGGGCACTATGAAAAAAAGACATAGAAAGTCACCAAAAACCATAGTTTTATCAAGCCTTCGGGACCCAGTGGGATGTGGGAGTAGTAGGATGGGGGAACACAATAGGACACCTTAAGGGCAGTGACCTTGGCCTTAGGGTCATTGACCTTGAGGTCAATTTTGCTACTATTTTTTTTATGGCAATAGTACATTTCATTACACTATGATACTACTAACGCGTAGTCGACGGAGCCCCACTTACCGTTTAATTGTCTATCAGTGTTTTTTTTTATTTTACCACTATGGCAAATTTAATCGCCATGTCTGACGCCGTGTATCGACGAAGCAACGAATGAAAATAGTCTTTGGTTTGAACTTGTGGCTGTGACCAGCCTAAGTTTTAGACTTCATAAATAAGATTCGCGTTCCGATAATTATTCTGCTGTCTGTCGTTCGTCGACAGAGTTTCGTCTTTTAGCGGCACGAAGCGATGCAGTTTAATTGTAAACCTCAAAAAAGATCAAGAAACCACACATAAAATTTATTTTTATCCATTTTTCATATACTTACTTCAATTCTTTTTCAGCTAACTCCAATAAGTTCATATCCCTAGCAGCATGAAAATTTTTAAATAATGAACTAAGTACATTCGTAACAAATGACAACAATCAGGCCCATTTTGAACAAAAAAAAAATTGTTTAACCTTAGCCTCCTTAGGGGAGGCTTTTTCCCAGCAATGGAACACAAAAGGGAACATAAAAAAATACCTTCCCCTTAGAGCAGCTTCAGCCATCTTCTGATACACTTCTTCAAGTTGAGCATAGAAGTCTTTGGAGAGATTCTTTTGACGAATTGGCCTTAGCATTATTGAAGGATCCCTGCAGAAAATTATGAACTTATATTACTTACTGGCCTCTCTTTCGAAAATAGTAACAGGTACATAGAATTTGTTTTATTGGAAATCAGAAGTGAAATTGCTTTTTTATATATCGTTCGGCCGTCTCACCCCCTCTCGTTGTTAGTGACTTCTAACAGTTTAATAAAAGTACATAAACATAGATTGTTCATGTAATATTTACAAATACAATCTTGCATAGGCTCGCCCTTTGTTACATGGGACCTAAACATACCGACGAACCATGGGTGTACATTAGGTACCCCTCTTAGCCTAACTGAAATCTAGCGCGCTTCATGGAACTACGTCGTAACGAATCCTGAATTGCGCAAGCAATATTAACCGCGCGATTAGCATATATGTACAACCGCCTGACATCAACCGTCGGGCCTATAAAACACCTTCCCCGTCTTCAGAGGATCCTCCCTTTGGTTGAAGGGGCACGACACGCCGCTCTACAGAACAGTATGTTATGTTAAATCTTGCATTGATTATAAAAATAGTTTATTTAATTAATTAAAATACCTAGGCAAATTAGCAACCATGGTAATAATAACTAACCTGATAGCTCTTACGGTAAAAGGATATACATCCAACTGTATAATGTTCCTCGAATGCATCTTTTGCAAGGCCAAGTCGGAAGCTTCCAGTTGATGAGCCAATTTCCTTTTAGTGAGTGCCTTGGCATCTTCCAACTCTCTTTCTTGTACTTGTAGAGGTCGTGGGTCTAGAGTTACATCTATTTGTTGAGATGCCGGAAGATTTCGGTTTCTAAAAAGTATGTTAATGTTGTTAGTAGAATTGACATTTATTAATTAATTAGGCATCGATATTTCTGTTAAAAGTTGCTGTTACAATATCCTATATTTGAATTGATTCTAGGATATTTTTTGTAGTGCGGTCTTCATAGCCTTCCAAGAATGTCCTCAACTGAGGTTATAAAATAAGATTCTATTACCATACTTCATTTCGAGAATGAAATTGGACTTCATTCTATCAATCTACTAGGAACATCTGGCGACTGGTAGCACTAAGAAAAAGCTTAGTTAACGCATTTGCTAGTTGCATGAGGTTAAATTATATTTTGAGGCCATTTACAATAAACGAAACCTTCGAAAATAATTTATGCTTACGCTTTTATTAGCTTGTTATAATCAACAGTTAGTGCAGCCAGTTGGTCTCGGACCCGCTTCTTGTGTGCATTAGCAATGGCCATCATTTTGTCAAACTCTTCTTTTTGCTTTAGTTGTTCATGCGACATTAACTCTCCTTCTACTGTGCTGTGTTCCTTTACTTTATCTACTTTCTGCGAAAATTATATTTTAGCAACATAAACCGTAAGAGTTATTTATGATATCTATCCGTTATTGTCCCACTGCAGGGCAAAGGCTCCCTCTTCCTCTTCCAAACATCTCTGTTCTCCGCCCTTGTCCCTCCACTACCGCGCTGATTGGAAGAGTAATGAATAATAATGTTCCTTAAAATGAACTTCCATTTCTTTTAAGGCATTTTTGTAAATTAATATTGACATTTACATTTTTAAGTAATAGGTCTTCAGAAAATTAGTTAAAAGAAAAATGTCAGAAATAAAATACTAACAAGAGATTCGGGAGGAACTGGCAGTTTCGATTTCGGTAGAAAACGTTCCGGGAAGTTGACCAAGTACGAAAAAATATTGCCATCCGAACCGGAAGTGTACAGACGTCTGGAAGAATGTTCATGAGTATAAAGTTTATATTCACGTTAGAATCAGTTTAATGTTGTAATAGACTGGTCTTACTTTGAATTATGGCTAAATTGCAGACAGGTTATGGCTCCTGTATAACGGTCATGCATTGGTAGATAGTAAAAATCAAGGAAGTCTATGCGAGGCGTAGGTTGTTTCTGAAAAATACGGAAGTAAGTAAAATAGGAGTAAAAGGGTTTATTTTCCTTGGGTGTCCAATTAAGTTAAAGTGACAAATGGCATTTATCTTAAATTATTTGAAAAAGTAAAAGATTTGGCAGTTTTAACAACAACAAAATACATGACTGACTTACTAAAAGCGAAAAGGCTATTATTTACGTATTATTAATTTTAATGATTTTATTTATTGCACAATGTATAAAAAGTAACAAGTTTGGCTTATACTAATGAATTCATGACCCTGTATCTAAGGGTGCATGAGTTTTCATGGAAAAGACATGTTATTTTTAAAAACAAATTAACTGCACCATTAGTTATTTAGTATATTTGGCAACTAGCAGACCAGAGGTTAGGGATAATATAACTACTTTTGCTGAATAATAAATAGTGTTTGAATTGATAAATTATTAAAATTAGACGTTTAAGATCTCCAGATCGCTCAGGGAGCTAGCTCCTACTCTCGGTTCCTGGAGCCGTAGCAGTAGTTGATATATGGCTGAAATTGTCTTCTACGTACAATATATTCAACATCATGAATAGATCTAAACAAATATATTGTGACTATATCTACCTATAAAGATTGATATTATATATTATAGCAATGTTTATGTAAATTGATAGTTAATGCTGACCTCTTCCTTAGCCAATCGCCTGCCTTTCAATTTCCTAAGAAGCTTCTGTTGTGACGTCATCCAAACGGCGTAGTGATAATTAGGGTTGTCTTCGGAATCATATGGCATGCGAACCACTCGGATATATCCCGTATTTGTTCCAATAACCAGATAACGGCCTTCGCATCTGTTTAATATTTACCATTATTACGGAGAATTGTTGCAAAAGTATCAGAGATGGCAGTATGTTGATAAGTTTGTTATATAATAAACGAATAATATTTTATTTTTTATAGCATTTTAAAATCTAAAAATATAAGATTATATTTCTCTCTGTCTATTGAGTGACATACTTTTCAAATAAAGGTTTAGATTTGGTTGTGCTTAGATAAGTGCTAGCCAATAACAGACCTAAGTAATAATTGTTTAGATGATTCGAGTCAAACAATTTAAATAACATCAACTGATCGATGGACAAATTCTGACCGTTAATCATCATCGTCAAGGTCTTATCTCAATTTGTCGGAGCAGAATCTTAATTTAAATATAGATTAGAATATATTATCTACGTTCATTGTGTGGGTCTAATTTATAACTTACACAAATCTCAATGCCGTCATAGTTTCACACCAAGCTCCGGGTAACGGAGCGTACTTGAGGATCTTGTTGGTCCCCGGCTGAATTAGAAGTAAAGCACCAGTTCCTTCTTGGACGATCCACACGCCGTCAGATGTATACTCTGCCCAAGTAATAGTCGTGCCTAACATACTCTCACTTTCCACTGAAATAGTATTCATTATCCTATTTTCATAAGTGTTTGATTGTGGGTACCTGTTTCCAATTGGAGTTTAGTTTTTTACTTACTTAGTTCAACTTCACCAACCCACTCGTCCTCTTCATCGTCGTCATCCCTTAGACCAGCCTCATCTTTAGCTTTTAAAGCCTCCTCATCTATGCTAGCTAGATCTTCTTCCTCCGGGAAAGGCCTTCGGCGCATACTGTCGACATTTATTTCAAAATATGTAGGTACATCTCTACTGTTATTGCTGATGATATTTTGGTATACTAATATATATTTTTAATATTACTTACTAAAATATTACTTGCTACGCTTGCTTGTTAAGGTAAGGATGTATTGGAACATAATCACTGAGTGAGTGCAGAATAAGCGGAGGTACTTACAAATGTTTCTTCACCAAAGTTTCTTTATAGGATTCAAATTCCAACTTGAAAGTTGTGATCTGAGTGTACACACGGACTATTGGTTCAGGCAATACGACTTCCATTATAAGGCCTACTTGACCACAGAGCAAAAGCACGCGTTCCTAATAGAATAAGAATGAATATATTTGATGGGTTCTTGTATTTTTGTGTGTAAAAATACGCGCAATATCGCTTTTACATTTAGGGTAACAAAGATAAACGCTATCTACAAACCATCAGCTTTATAACCACTGTGGGGTACTTACTTATAAATACATTATTATATGTAACTTCACAAAAACGAGTATTGTTTCTCGAATACTAACTGTATTAGGCTTCCAGGTCATGAATGCGATGTTATTAGGTGTATCTATGAAGCCGATCCTCTCTAATTTGAATGGAGTGCCAGCTTTTAACTTGTACATGAATATTGTGCTGTCCTTTCCACAAGTCACTAGTAACGTGCGCTGTTCGTTTATTGATATTTGACTTATCGCTTTCGAATGTGGTTTTAGCAACTGTAAATAAATCAAAATTGCCACACACTCATTCCAACTAATGAAAATTCAGTAAAATGAAAATAAAATAGAATAAGACTGTCGACTACACACGGAGTTAAAGTAAACTTCCTTAGGTCTTCAAAAATAATTCCTAGCGCTACTTATGTACATTTACTAAAGTACAATGTAATGTAAATAAGTAATTTCGCTACACATACGTACGTAAACTAAAAAAGTACATAAAGTCAGTATAAAAAGAAGCCAAGGCCGGTCTTCGATACGGTTTCACTTTCATTTAGAGTTAGACAATTTATTCCGAAAGGTTTATAAGGCGTTTACATACATATTAGTTACGCGACTTTATTAGTTGGAAGCCGGTGAGCATCGCTATTATTATTTCTTACCGATATCATATCTATGACGTCAGCGTGTTCAGAATCATCACTATGTATAGTGAGTGCGGAGTGCACTCGTATGTCGATCATGCTCGCCTGGGTCTGGAGTCTTTCGGGATGCAGCAGCAATGTGCGCATTATGCCGTCCTCGAAACCCAATATTAAAACGCGTGATGTTTTGTCCACCTACATTTTTTAACATACCCTCATTAACGAGTAAAATTTTGGATTAGGAGTTAAGTATAAAAATCAAATCTATTAACAAATATAATATTTCACTTACATCTAATGGTGGATAAAGCAAACAGGTCACAGCGCTTGGAAAAACATAGCGAGCAAGAAGCGTATGTTTTATCGTATTGTAAGCATGAAGAGCCCCGTCCTCTCCTGTCGTAATAAGTATAGGATGCGTCCTTAGAGCTGCCATGGCTACAACTCCACCGGCATGACAAGACATCACCTTACGGTGATTACATTCTATTTTATCAATCTCTAATTCCACGACCCACAAGCCTCCGTTACCATCCTGGCAAAAAACAAAGATTAGAAGTGAATTTATAAATAAATATGGACAATATTCGTTTTGTTTGCTTTGAATACTCACTTGGGCATACCAATACATGTCCTTTTGGTGTTTCAGACACATTATCTGGCAACCGGCAACCTAGAAATGGAAGCTCGTAAAGTGATTAACAATTTTTTTTCCTCATCCCATTTGTGGCGAGTTGCTTGTAGGTATTGTGTAGGTGTGCGTTTACAACCAAAATCTGAAGTATTCTTAAAAAAACCCTATATCTTATTAGGAAAGTATTTCGAAAGGAAAGTAATGTGAAAATAAACATACACAAGTCTCAGCAACAGGATTGAGTTCAACGAAAGGATCTTCCTCGGGAGGGTCAGCTTGGTCAACCGTATCCCAGTACCACGCCCGGACGCACCCGTCTCTAGCAATCGTCGTCACTTCGTCACCAGCTGGACTTAGCATGAATTGAATCTAAAAATGAATACTATGTGGAATATAAATAGTTTCAAATACTATTGCAATTGTTTTTTTGTTAGTTGAACCCTAGTTGAACCGTAACAAGCCCGTCAAATTGGCCATTGGTACTCGTAGTTACCAAATTTTTGTATTTATATAGCTACTAGCTTTCCGCCCGCAGCTTCGCCCGCGTGGAAAACACGATTTTGACAGTTTAGTGATTTTCCAATTCAGGCGGGAAATTGCAAACCGTCCGCTTCTTTGCTCGGGTAGACCACAAAATTTGCCCAACTTTAATATTTTTCGAAATATAAACGCAGCTTATATCCTTCCCAAGGTCTAGCCTATTTTTGTACCAAATTTCGTCAAAATCCAAACGGACTTTCATCCCCTATTTCATCCCCACACCGTTTGAAATTTCAAAAACCCCATATCAAATATTTACTTCTTATCAAGTGCCTAAATTCAAAGTTTCATCGTTTTATCAACAATTACAAACTCCCATACAAATTTTCATCCTTTAATTCAACCCCTTTTTAACAACAAAACGTAGCCTATATCCTTTCCCAAGGTCTAATCTATTTTTGTTCCAAATTTTATCAAAATCGGTTCTGGGGTTAAACTTGAAAGCGTGAGTTTGTTTGGACTTCTAAACGAACTTTCATCCCCTATTTTTCATCCCCAAACAGGTCGAAATTTCAAAAACGCTAGAACAAATATTTATTTATTTCTTATCAAGTGCCGAAATATAAAGTTTCATGGTTTTATCTTGAAAATTGACGAACTCCCGAATTCTTGTAAGTACTCTCAGGAATCATTGACACGATCCTGAAAATTCTTTCACTAATACACACAGTATTTTAAAACTTACTCATATTAAGGTTGATCTGTCTTGTTCCTACACATCTACTACGACTACTACATACCTATTTACTATTTTATTACTTTTACTCACTATAGGAGCTCCGTGACAGACTTTTCTTCCCTTTTGTGTTACTTCTAGTTTCACGAGACCAGCTTCCCACACCAATATGTTGCCCCATTCGCATCCAGACAATACCTAAAATAACAGTTCACTATTTTGCTTAGGTTGATTCCGTTTTCCAAAGACTTAAGAGAGACCAAGACGGTATTTCAGTTGTTTTTTATACATTTAGATGTAGATGAATACAACAATAAATTACTCGTATCCATAATTTTTTACCTTTTCATCAGGCATTGGATAAACTCCGAGAACATCACAGATTTCGGTCTTTCCGAATCTACCCAGTTCACCTTTTAGTTTTAATCCAGTGAAGGTCTCAGCCATTTTCCAGAATTTTATATGAGCTGCACCTAAAATGATGGTAAAAAACCTTTGAAATTATCCACCAGCACCATTGTTAATAATACCGTTTTAACCCTTTTTTAGGATTTAAGATTTATAATCTCTTGAAATCAAACTCTTATACCTAGTGTGTGCAGATTCTGTTGTTCAAAATACGAAAGCTAAGTCAGCAAAGCCTGCGCTTACGCCTGATAATGGTCGTATTTTATGACAATAATAGGTAAACGTCAGAAATAACAATAGAATAACCTGCTGTAGTGAGCTGTCCTTCACAGTAAGGGGAAAACATGACGGTGTTGACATCATAAGTAAAAGCACTGGTGCGCAGAAGAATCCTGTGCCGTTTCCAATTCCAAATTGTTATGTTGTAATCGGGTTCCTTTCCCACTGATGCCAACAATTCACCATCAGGACTGTAAAGGAAATAAAGTTTGGTACTGACTAGTTACCTTTTATTACGTATTCGTATACATAGTACCCACATAAAAGCATACCTACCTAGTAAAATATTATTTAAACTACTCATCTAGGAAAATCCTGATGGAGGAAATCCTGAGATACTAATAGGGAAATGTGATGCAGGTTCAGGTTATGTTGATGTTACAAAATATCCTTGACTTTGTAAGGTAAGTTAAGATGGAACTTTGCGAACAAAGAAGTGAGGCCGGCTAAAACTACGCCTTGCCGTGTACAACTTTTTATTTGATCTGAGGTATTATTATATCATCATCAACCCATTACATTGCTGGGCACGGGTCTCCTCTCAGTACGAGAGCGATTAGGCTATAGTCCGCCACCCTAGTCTTCAAACTTCACACGCCGTCAAGAAAATCTCTCAGGCATGCAGGTTTCCTCACGATGTTTTCCTTCACCGTTTAAGCGCGGGATAATTAATTATATACGCATTTTATTATTTATGGGATTTAAATTACCTGAAGTCTAAAATAGCATAGGCGTTTGCAGTACCGTCGCGGAGGACCGCATCTATTTCCATTTGGGGCCAGGTGTACATGATTATCACCGGCTCACGGTCACCTTCTCTGTCTTCAGCTATTACTATGCGGTAGTTAGGGTCCCTTCTAAAAGACTACAAATAATAATTTGACAATTATTATGTACAGTAAAAAGCCCTCGGATGTTGGTATGTTTTTATTAATGGATCATGTTTGGGAGTTTCCAGATTTCTTATTTTTTCGAGATTATTTTATTTCGTCGAGAGTTTTTTAAGCTTACACAATATTTGGGCACGGTATAAATTTATTTAAAATAACTCTATGCGTCTGAAGTTGTCCCTAAGTGATTTTGCAGTTGTATATTTTAATATAACAATTCAGTACAAAGACTGTGGCAAGTAGTAAATTTTTTGCTTTTAAGGATATTTATGTACTTATATATAAACATTCAACTTTGCTTACCTGCGCGGCAAGTCGCGACGGCTAACTTTAGACGCGTACAGTTATTTCGAACGAATTGTATAGCCTGGACTGTTACCTACGTTCAGTTAGGTACTTATAGCAAAAAATATTAAATATTTACTGTAAGGCTCCCAACAGTACCACCAGTGGTACTTCGGCGAAACCACGTCTGCTTCGTTTTGACGTCAAGAAAAACAATGATGCTGCCAGCTGACCAGCACACCACCATATCGTCGCAAGCGCATAAATTAAAGTACTTATGACAGTTGTAGCCATACGAATATCTTTATTTGGCTAAGGAAATAAATTATTCAAAAAACAAGCAGCTGATAGATACATCATTGTTATATATAGGACTAAACTGGATGGTTTGGTTATTGATTCCAGAATCGGGAATCATAGAATAAATTATTTGATTGATTGCTTGATTTATATTTAAATTCAGAAGATATTTAAAGTGGATGAAAAGGATACTCGAATTCGAACAGATTTTCTGGTATCGTCGATTTTGGAGAAGTGACCGCTCCCGAGATAAATTCATCGGGGTCGTATATAGTGAGGAGCGATTCTTCCTCTACAACTTCTTCTTCTTCCACATGTTCGTCCGCTTCATCTTCATCACCCGGGACGTGCTCCCCTTCTGGTAGAAGACAAATTAATAAGGTAACAGACAAGTTACTAGAACGAGTTGGATCCTTGAGAGAAATCTCGAGGATGAAGTCTGTTAACCCGCACTCAGCGCTAGGCCGGTTTGGTGGACTACAATCTATCTTCTTTCATTCTAAGTGGACTCGTGTAGGTACCTACACCAATGGTACCTATTGAAAATGGTTTGACAATGATATTGAATGAATTAACTGTGTCGGATTAAATAAGAGTGTGACGGAAACTTAACTTGAAATAATAATTTACCTTGCGTGCTTTCAGTCGCTTACCAAAATACCTTATTAGGTATGGCCCTAATGAGTTAGATAAATGTAATAACAAGTAAGTAGGTACACACGGCTACAGGTATATAAAATTTCAATTTAAGTTGATCTTGTATGGTATAGGGTTTCCATACAATAAGAGAACAGCGTAGATTGGATTTTTATTGCTCGACGTTTAGGACCATCGTACGTACCGCCAAGATCACGCACGTGAGTACGACACTAAATAATTTTGTGTTTATCTTCATAGTTAGGTACGTACCTATCCTAAGCTGAATAGGTGATTTTGTGAGCTTCTACCCTAAATACAGCAACTAAGTATGCTATCTTGTTTATTTACCCGTTTCTCCTTCTCCGAGATCTGGCTCTTCGTCAGCCATTTTTGCTTATTTCTTTGTGAAACACACCGCTCCCTAAAGTAACAATAAATCTTAGAACAATAACTAAAGCGTGGTCTCACGTCGAAGATGTGCTTCGTCAATAATAGAGAATTGTTACAATCGTTGCCAGGATACACACAATTCAAAATTGTATTCCGCGCCCATTTATAGATTTTTCAATTGCGTTCCAGTACGGAGATTTAGCAGTAAATTGAAATTTTTGCCACCACCATCCACTATTTTAGGCCTAAATATTCGACGATAACGATTTTTTAAGCAAAAGTTTGAATACTTAATCGTGAACCAGTTATTGTTGATGTCGCAATTTCTACTGCCATGTACCTAGAATGTGTTATAACCGAATAATTTAGTTATTTTAGTGAAGGAAAAATACGACCGCGGTAGATTCATTCTGCGTCTTCTGGTTAAGTACACCAGACGCTATGACCGCTAAGTCACCGCGACTCCCACCCGCCATGTCGAAATTTGGCTTCACATTTTTAATGCATGCATTAAAGGCGACGTCATTTTTCCTTCACTAAAATAACTTAATAATCTTTGCATGGAAAATGCCTAAAAAAATCCAAAAAGACCGAATAATGTGCGAAAAACCAAGAAAAATACTGGTTTCTAACACTTACGCGAATATTAGACATTGAAATAAAACTACTTTTTACGGATTTTATCGCGTTATATTGATATTTTTAAATTCCCGACGTTTCGGATCCTTTACAGCATCCATGGTCACGGGTGGACTGAGGTGTTGGTCGTCCTAATGTCAAAATTATCAACAGCTACCCTACATTTTGTTGATTATTATTTATGCCGGTCACGCAGACTGAGCTCACCGTATCCTTAGGTCTCCCAGTCTTGTGCTTGGATTGAATGGAATCTATGATGGGGTTCCAAGCAGATGGTAAGACCCAGCCATCTTCTCTATTGAAATTGGGATGTTTTTTAATTTCAAAAGCCTCACGAATCATCCTAGGTAGGAATCGGTTTTCTTTTGCAAGGACTTGTGGTTTATCAAATCTGATGTAGTGCTGGGTCTTGTCAAGTGTATGTTCACAAACTGCTGACTTTCCGGAACGGCGGTGTTTGACATCGGCGATGTGTTCTTTTACGCGGGTCCCTATGCTTCTTTTAGTTTGGCCTATGTATTAAAGACCGCAATCGTAGAGGTATGTGGCACTTGACAGATGGTAGGAACTGACTAAACTTCTTTAGCGGCGTGTAGTAAGTTTTGATTGAAGCCCGCTTCAAGATATAGCCAATCTTGTCTGTGACTCCTCTTACATATGGCACAACAGGTAGTCGCTCAACTGTGGTACGTTTCACGCGGTTTCTGTGATGAGGTTTCGGTATTCGGAGCTTGTTGTCGTGCAGTACTTGCTTGACATGTTGAAGCTCTGCATCCAGGTGTTGCTCATCACAGATCCCACGCGCTCTCTGAAACAATGATTTACCGACGGTAGATAACTGTGTTGGGTGGTGGTGTGATTCACCATTTAAGTATTTGTCTGTATGGGTTTTCTTTCGATACACAGTGTGACTCAAGGTGTTATTTAGGTTACGAATTATTAAAACAACTAAGAAAGGTAAAGAGTTATTAGCCTCTGACTCCATGGTAAATTGAATTTTAGAGTTTAAGGAGTTAAGGTGGTCTAGAAATGCTGTTACTTTATTAGATGGTAATATTGTGAAAGTATCATCTACGTTCCGCTTGTAGAATTTCGGTGTTACAGGAGCAGATTTTAGAGCAGTCTCCTAGAAATCTTCCATGAAGATGTCAGCAACAATGGGAGATACTGGAGAGCCCATTGCTACACCATCCACTTGCGTGTAGAATTTATTGCTCCACAATAGATAGCCAGATGTTAGGCAATGTTGTAATAGTTCAGCATATTCAATAGGCATGTTCAACTGGTAGGCATGTAAATAATGACTGGACATCAAAACTGACCATAGTTTCATCATCAGCAAGCTGTAGGTGTTTTATCTCACTGACAAAACGGTATGAGTCCTTCACATGTGCAGCCGTGTTTCCTCTGAGTGGTGAGAGTACTTTTGCCAGGTGTTGAGCCAATCTGTAGGTTGGTGAGTCGATTTGGCTAACAATTGGTCGAAGCGGCGCATTGGGTTTGTGTATCTTGGGCAGCCCATACAGTTTTGGTGGTTTTGCACAACTAGGAATTAGATATTTAACGTCTAGATTCAATGTATCGGAGTGCTTTTTTATCAGATCACTAGTTAACTTTAATGTTTTTGTTGTGGGATCCGTTTTGACTTGTTTATAGTTGTTTACATCCGATAAAAGGTATTTCATTATTATAATCCGACGTATCCATAACCACCGTGGCATTGCCTTTATCTGCACGTAGAATGGACAATTCGGGCCTGTCGCGGAGGCTTTTGAGCGCTAAAAATTGGTTCTTTGCAAGATTCAGTTTGGGCGGTTTGCTGCGACGTAACACCGACGAAATGTCCTGACGTAAAAAGCTGAAGCGGGCTTCAATCAAAACTTACTTCAAGCCGCTGAAGAAGTTTAGTCAGTTCCTACCACCTGTCAAGTGCCACATACCTCTACGATTGCGGTCTCTCATACATAGGCCAAACTAAAAGAAGCATAGGGACCCGCGTAAAAGAACACATCGCCGATGTCAAACACCGCCGTTCCGGGAATTCAGCAGTTTGTGATCATACACTTGACAAGACCCAGCACTACATCAGATTTGATAAACCACAAGTCCTTGCAAAAGAAAACCGATTCCTACCTAGGATGATTCGCGAGGCTATTGAAATTAAAAAGCATCTCAATTTCAATAGAGAAGATGGCTGGGTCTTACCATCTGCTTGGAACCCCATCATAGATTCCATTAAATCCAAGCACAAGACTGCGAGACCTAAGGATACGGTGAGCTCATTCTGCGTGACCGGCATAAATAATAATCAACAAAAATGTAGGGTAGCTGTTGATAATTTTGACATTAGGACGACCAACACCTCAGTCCACCCGTGACCATGGATGCTGTAAAGGATCCGAAACGTCGGGAATTTAAAAATATCAATATAACGCGATAAAATCCGTAAAAAGTAGTTTTATTTCAATAACCAAGAAAAAATTGAATTTTGCTCCCAAGGCTGACTGACGCTTTAGCCTTAAGTTACAATCATGACCTGAGACTAGGGTTGCAATCTTTTTGGGTTTCCCCGAATTTGTCCTAGTTTGGAGGGCGTCCGGGGACCGTCCCGGCGGGGTTTCATTTGTGGTCTGGACTTAAAAGGTTTCAAGTCACCAGTCGCTGCCGGGTGATATAACAATGAAAACTATTTTTATTTTACTAGGTAAATTATGTTCATTGTTGATATGTCCGGGTTCTAAGCTCTAAAATCAGGCGTTTTCAGGCTTCTTGACCTGGTTACGTTATTTAAGAGATGGCAAACCTATCTGAGATTGAGTTTTCTCTTTCATACAAATAAGTAGGTAGTGCTTGCGCTGCCATGTTGGTAGCACCTCATAAGTGTCAAAATTAAAAATAAATTAAAATGCTTTAAAAAAGAAAGCGTTATCATTAAGTATTTAATAATGATAACGCTTTCTTATAAAAATAAATAAGATATCCCGTTCAATCCATTTTGCAGCGTTGCCAGTTAGTGATTTTGTCACTAGATTTAGTGATTTTTGAAGTTAGACAGTGATATTCTGAAAAAAAAACACAACTTTTTTTAATGACTTTTCATGATATTATTATCAAAACTCGAAGAATTTTGAAAGTACCACAAAATTTCGAATTTCTCAGTCGATTTTGAACTTAATCATCAATGTTTTAAGATTTAGGATCAATTGAAAATTTGACTGTTTCGTATAACCTGATGTTCTGGCGACTGTAAATATTGGCCACCCCTTTAAAAACGTCACTCTTATGTAAATTTTGTATAACCCCGCGTTCCCACTGACGACAAAACAAGTAGCAACAGCTACCTATCCCTCTCACTCTTTGAGAGTTAGATAGAGTAAGATAGATGTTTGTCAACATGCTTTGTTGTCAGTGGGAACGCGGGGTAAGTGAGTGCTGCTACATCTGCAGAAACAATCAATCAAGATGATGAAGAAATACTAGTAGAAGTATTTGATGTTGATTTTCAGCTTATGTTATGTTTATTTTCATTAACTTTAATAAATTATTTAGTGAATTCTGGGGTTTAAAAAAAAAAATATCCCAAATCTGGAGAAATTTCAGACTAAAACTAGTGAAAATGTTAACGACAAGGTGGCAAGGCAACACTGCCATTTTGTCAGTGTCAATGTCAACTGTCACAAAATGTGGCAGTTGTTCTGTGTGTGTTGACGAAATGACGAGTTGATAAACACTGACATTTTTTTCAACGGGTCAAGTTGGGTGGTACATAATATTGGACTATGAACTTTTAAATAGTGGATTATTATTGTTATTTTGAGTAAAAGTTTCATAATTTTAAAATGGCACAACCACAGCGTAGAGCTGTTTTAAATCTTTACAAAACGGTATGTATACTTTGTGTAAAATTCATTAATGTAAACGTTTTTCAAGCGTATTATTTTTGTGACCTCGGCAATGATAACACGCTTCATGATATTACTTATAATTTTATTACTTTCTAGTTATTATTTCTTGGTCGAGACTGGCCGCAGGGCTATGATCTGTTTCGAAAAAGGCTACACAAAGTTTTTACGAAAAATAGCGAAGAAACAAACCCTGAGAAGATTAAAATTATGGTAAAGCACGGTGAATTCGTTATCAAAGAAATTGAAGCTCTTTATAAGCTGAAGAAATATAGGGCTATGAAGAAAAGATATTATGATGAAAATTAAGCTGGTAAGTTGTTGTTCATTGGACTCCAAAATTTATAAAATAATGATAATTATGTAACAAATAATAATGTGAATATAGATTTAAGTGTTGAAAATCGTTTTTAGAATTGTACCTATAAGTTGTATAATATACTGTAATTATACTTTAACTTTATATTTTAGTATGCATAAATGCTATATACCCTTGAAATGTTACTGAATTTAAAACATTAATAAGGTACCAAATGAAACCAATCTTCTATGTAATTATGTATTATAGACATTTTTATAGTTTACATAATTCATTACTATTATAAACTCTAGTAAAAATTATATTGTGTAATAATAAAATAAAATATCTATTATTTCTAAACAAAGTTTATGTTAATAAATTTGTAACATAATAATGAGACAATGTTTTTTTATTTAAGTGGCAAGTGATATGATAATTTATTTTTATCAATCCATTTCAGAGATAGGTATATACATTATATCTATGATAACAATTTTGCATCAACAAAATTACAAGTAAGTACATATATGCTATAATATAGTTGGTGCACAAGATGGGCAATGAAGATACAGATACACCCTGCATTTTTGTGAATATCTGAACTACAAATTAAAGTATTTAACATTGGTTACATTTTTACCATCCTAAAGTTAGCAAAGGAGTTTGTAACAAACAGCAATGATTACAACAGCCCAACACATTAACACCACTTTGTATAATACAATCTAATTATCCGATGTTAAAACATTACACGTTGAAGTGTGAATAATATATATTTTCACTCTGAAATTACACATTTGAAAATATAATCAACCTGAATTGAGTATCTAAGTTACATGACACAAATAAAAAGCCCTTCCGTTGTTTATTTATGTTTGTGATTTTTAAATATTATTTATTTTTTAATTATGTCGTTATAACTGGGTCATTTGTCATCAATTTATTATTTGGGTCAAATTTAGTATAGGATAGCATGATTTGTAACAACCGTGCCAATTATATTAGTTGACAGGGCTGGATTTAAATTATGAGAATTGCACTGAGCTAATTAGTTTTCTGAATAAGTAAGATATTTAATGTACAAATCTTGTACATTCGAGTTTTTCTTAATATTACATTCTAGCGATTATTCACATATTTCCTGGCATTTGTTATTAATATTACAAAATGTTAATAATAAATAGCATTTGAAATATCTATATTGTCAATTCTACCGAGGCTCAACCGCTAATCAGCGCGGTCAGGGATTATAAGTAGTTGAGTTCAGTAACAACAGATTCACGACGGTAATTTATAAATTAAATTTTCAATTTATTGAACTTTATATAAGATGACAGAAAACGTCCGAAAACTCGAAAAAGGATGTTCGGTACCTAATCATTATTTATAAATTTTCAAACTTAATTAAAAATACATCTGAATATACAAAAACTGTTTATTTTTTATTCACGAGAAAACTAGCAGTAGAGAACCGATTGTATTCGAAGGGTTAGGCAGAGGTGTACTAAAGTACACCCACACTTCGCCGGTATGTTTAGGGTGTTTAGGTCCCAATTAATAGGGGGCGAGCCTATTGCTATTAACCGGTCACAAATCCAGACTCCGAGCTGCTACTAAGAATTTCATAGAAAAACCCAATAACACTGCTCGACCTGGGGATCGACAACGGGACCTCTAGCGTAGCAGTCGCGCTTAGGACCACTAGACTAATGAGGCAGTCCTCATTTACCTAAATATTGTTGTTACACAAAATTATAAAATTTAATTTGTATAATATATACAATGTCACCCTGTAGGAATAAGTTGACGTTTGTACGGTAATATTTTTTTAAATAAAAAGAAAATTAGCTCTGCAAAAACAGATGAAACATTTTTTTTATTAATCGAATCATAGCAAGAGCTACATCGTATGCTTGTCGTACTGTCGATGAATCTGTTGCATTGCTATAAATAAGTTCTATATTATATTAACATAGTAATTATATTTATTGTTAAATACAGTACTTGAACCACAAGTCTATTCCTACTTGTTTCGTGTTGGTGCACTTCTAAATTTTACTTGAAGCCCGACTCCATCACCCCTATAGGTACATAGATATACATAAGTATTATGTGATTGTGGAATTTAACATGTGATAAATTTATATACACAATAACACATAAGTTTGAGATCAACAACAGTCAAGCTTTAGCTAAGTACATACGTAGGTATAAACAGGTAAATACTTGACTCGATTTAAAAGATGTTACGATTATTAAATACACCTTACAGTAGAGTGTTGGTACCTTGAACCGACAGTAATGAAATATATAACTTGCGAGATCATTTGCTAAACCATTCTTGACGAGCCACTTATCGACGAGCAGAACAGCAGTCTAATTAAATATGTCGTAGCGAACCATTTAAACGATTTGGAACTATTTAACAATATAATTTTAAAGTATATGTAAGTATTTTTATTTGTAAGTAGTCTTATACGTTTGACTAGTTTCGATGATACCACGTATATTGAGTGTCCATTTTCGTATCTTTTATTAAATTAAAATAAATTATTTTACCTAATCTAAATAATATAGAAGTCTTTTGTATACATATATAAGATGCTCAAAAAAACCTGATCGATGGTGACTATACATAAAAAGATTTTGATCACTAAAAAATACCGCACCTTAAAATAATTGTTTTATGTTCACACGGCTACACATCAAGCTATAAAAAACCAGTTTACCCTGGCCTCTTATTGTATGAGAAGCATACACAATGCAAGATCAGCTTAAACTGGAATGTATAGGTTGACCTGTAGCCGCGTGTACCTATGCTATAGGCCTAGTGTTCCTCACATGAAGAGAATAGCAGTTTCGCAGCAGAATATATTTCATAAACTAAACTCTCTAAACATAAATAAATCTAAGTAGAACCATTCTCTTCCTTTAAGGAACATAATTTTATTATAATAATAAAAGGGTATCAATACTATAACACTTATACGATAGTAAAATAGAATGTAATAAATTTAACAGGATACAACTTATTTACACAGGATTATGTACTAATAGATTTTTAAATGAAATACATATTTTTGGTTAGGTACATTTACGCCACGGGAAGGCTTCTGAGAACAAAGCATTTATTGAACAAGCCGATAATTTCTTAGCAAAGGTTTATAAATGAAATATAGTTATCAGAAAGACGCAACAGAATTCTATAATTATCCCTACCCCATTCAACAACTTACATATCGCTAAATCAAACTTCTTATAATTTAGCAAGATACGAGTATTAGTTTGTCAATACGAGATGAATGAACAAGACGACAACGATATACTTTGCGCCGATGCAGTTGCTATGCTACACAATAAATAGTCAGCTACCTAAATCAACGTTTGTGTCTGAACTACTTTGCCCGTGCGATAATTTTATTCAAAACCAATCGCGTCTGAACTGCACAGACGCAAACATATCCAAGATGTCATGTTGTACTTATTACCATTCAAAAGTTAGCAACGTTAAAATAAACAAAACTTAGTTAAGTATAATATAGGCTGTAGAACAATTTTCTATTATTATAATTAAAATTAACCGTAAGATCTATTCAATATCTATTGGAAAAAGATTAAAGACAACATTCAAATCACATCAAAGAAGCGTTAACGATAATAGTTCAATATGTGTTAACGCAGAATTTGTTTGAATATAACATAGGAGCAAACGTTCTTAATTTAACAGAGGTATAAATAATATAAGTCGCTTTATCTTCACACTCGTACTTTCGTGTTTGTTATTTCTGCTTCTCATACTGAAAATCATAATGGTCAATGTTTTAATTTTTTTAATACTCGATGGCGCCCATGGTTTGCATACAATGACATCAGACATCGCACGGCGGTATCAGATCAGCAGCATATTTGCTTGAACAATATTATTATATAACGTTCAAATATAATACAAGTTCCTACAAATTGTGCAAGAGAAAGATATTAGTTTGCTAGGTGAACGGTTTATAAAAAAAAACTTAAGACTTAAAAGACGAAGAGTAAGTATCTAAACAAAATAGGTACCTACTACTCTTCTTTTTCAATCTTCAAATATTTCGTTAACTTTCAATAACACAATTTAAAAATGGTATATATGTGACAGACGCACCTCAGTTCAACGTTTAATCCTTCTTTTCTCCATCGTCGGGGTCCTTGAGGGTGTGCCACTGTGCAATCGGGCGCCGCGGGCTAGCCAGCATGTCGGACCAGTGGCGAAGCTCGGTGCCTGACGCGTTGTACCCCAGCACTACCTTGCCGATAGGCTCCGACGTGCCGATGCGATCGTAGTCCACCACGGTGATCACTAGGTTTACTTTCTGCAGTGCGATTCAGATTTAGACATAACGGTCAAAGTATTCAATGAAAACTACGAGAACTGAGAATAATGGCAAAACTGCTAAGAGGACCGTATTTTGAAATAATGCTCAAGTATTGGTTCAAACTGGGGTATAGACTGACATCAATTTCATAGAAATAGGAACGTCATGAAAACCCTGGTAGATATACCTAACCCGCTCGAGCTTAAGTACGGTTCTTTTAACACCGATTCGGAAAGTTTTCCATGGAAAGGAATGTTAGTTTTGCGGATTAATTAATGGTTCAACTCGCTAATTACATTTCCCGATGATTTAATGGTTTTCCTTTGTATTATAGTAAATTAAATTAATTAAAACATAGGGAAATATACAAAGTTTATCAAACCATAAATTTATCTTCAAAACTTTAATACAATATTACTAATACAATCCTGAAAGCAAATCTATCTACTTGCGTGCACATGTAATGATTTGGATGAGGTGTAGGTACTGTATTTTTAATTTAAGTGTCTATTAGCGCTATAACATGTTTCAATCAACATCAACCCATTTTTTTTCTGTGATCTATTGTAATTTAATAATACCTACTTATTAGGTTTACAAATTTCAAATTAATCAAACTACGTCCATAGCCTGACCGGTGCTACACCATAGCTAGTGTATTATGTAAAATGTAATAGCAGTTGGAAGTGTGCAGTGTGGAAGTTAGGCCTTCGCTATTTACCTTCTCATTTAAATGTAGTTTAATATATTACCTTCTTGATGCATTTTTGATAAATGTAAAATTTACCAATAGTAATATTTACTAGATATTGCTAGTAATAATAAGAGGATCAACATAACATAGATTATCCAGGTAATGATTGTGTGAGATAATGATAGCATAGGATATAAATGTCTGAAAGCACAGTAAGATATTAAAATATAACTACCTTAGCAAACATGACCAATAGCACAAACAGTAACAGCAATAGGTCGATACATACCTCACAATAAATTAATATTGCAATATGGGACGAAGCATTCATATGGATTAAGATAGATTAAATATGTGGAAGTACAAAAGATACTAAGAATGCAGAAGAAGAACGAGGAACTGGATTCCTTAAACCATAAGTAATTACAGTTTGAAGTAACCAAATTGCAATGCAGTCACGAGGGGAGATTGCTAACACCACTCAGATTTCAAGGAGATGGGACACAATACTAATTAAAGTCAATCAAATAACATTTTACAAAAGTATACAATTGAAAACCTCCATTCGAAACACGAACATCATATTGCAAGTGAAGGTCAACAGTTTGAAATTTGTAAAATATAAAATATTGACTTTGGACAACAAGGACAATACAAATAAGGAAAACCTGGGAAGAGGACACAAATGAGGGTAGAGACAGATGACAGGTTGACAAACGAAACAGCAGAATTCTATACTAAGGGGAAGCTACACAATCTAACTAGACAACATCTATAGAAACACAAAACAACAACAAAAGAACATACCAAACAATAAAGAAATTAGTACAGTAGACTTACTACAAACAGTTTGTACCAGCAAATATTTACGTGGTATGATATTGTTTTTGAGTAAATATTTTCTCTATGTTATATTATATGCCAGTTGTTACAGTTAAAGGGCATATAATATATAGGCTTAAATAAAAAAACAAAAGAGCATATAAAATGATACAACACAAATAATGGTATGTTTAGGGAAGGAATGGGCATGGATGCAAGTGGTGTACATAATTCATATATTCACAACAATTAGTCCACAACATCAAATCGTGCTCAGAACAGACAATTTTAATGAAAAATACATAACTCGGTTGTATTTGAATATAATAAAGATAAGGTATACTGAGGAAATATTTTTCCTGTATGTATTTTTCATTTGTTTTGTCTAGACTATGCGCTGCGACATCGAATTTTGCATGAATCTCGGCTCGCACCTGTATCTGTTCGAATGGTACTTCAAAAGTAAATGACTCGTTGTAATAGGGATTCAGTGTGCATTTCTTGATGCTCGTTTTCTTCTTCTTGAGACGTTTGCCGTTTTGCATGAGTGCTATCTTTACGTACGGATCTGTGCGCAGGCGCCGCAGCAGGAGCAGAATATGAAAAAAATACATTCATAACGATTAGTTTATTATTTCAAGTAGGTTAAGTAATAACTGTGACAAATTAGTCAATCATGTTAAATGCTTATTATGATCTCAGAAAAAAATAGGCGTCTTTTCATCCCATTGAGGTGCAAATTGTAAAATTGTTGTGTGAGTTGCATGATGTACCTACTTAAATCTTGAAACAAATAATAAGACTAAAGTCGCAGTGAGGTAAGTGAAAGGATGAATGAAAGTAAGTAGGTAGTTAGTAGCTAAGTTACGATTAATCTAGAAATATAATTTAAATGGCATGTTTTCGGTGAAAGGCACAGTGTAAAATGACATGCAATTAAATCGCCTATATTTAGTGATAAGTACTAAGTATGTTATTGAAGCTATTTTGGTTAACGTAGATATATACCTACATACCACTATGCGATAACAAAGAAATAATAAAATACTTAGGTACAAAAAAGTTATTACCCTAAAACTCCTGTGAAATTAGATAATAGTGTTATAGGTGTATTTGATTAATATGGAGAACATCATAATTATGGGACTATACATAACGCTTAATATAATATTACCTGATAGACCGCCGACGTCCATTTTCTTCAAGTTCTTTGCTTCCAAAATTACAACTGTCAGTTTTCCGGCCGTCGGAACATAACGCAACGAGAAACAAATGTCTCCCAACTTGTTGTCCTGTAATGTGTAACAGTTAGCATGACTTTTTGTACTTCGTAGAGTAGAGATTGACCTATCCCCACGGTAGTGACTTATGCAGTTGAACAACCTATGATAATCTTCTTGTTTGTACAAAAGATTTACTTTTATCTCTGACGTAATAAAAAGTATTACGTTGTTATGTTTCTATTTGTATATGTGTTTTAAATTTATCATTGTCAATAAACAGAGTTGAACAAACATTTTATTTGGACGTGAATAGTATGAAAGATAATAGAGGAAAAGTTGTGTAAGGAATATAGCTTTTAGAAAAAGGGTTTAAAAGGCTATTTATAAAACATAAATAATATGGGCCATAAATAACGCGGCTTAGGGCGGACCAGGGCACTCAAAATCTCGTTACACGAAATAAAAAACAAATAAACATAACAATAGCTCCGTGTAGTCACCTAGAAGCGTATTTATGGTTGTTGGTCTATCGGCTCAGGGTTTCAGTTTGCGACGAATTTACGCCGCATGAATTTTGCATTAATATTTTTACAAACCAACTGAAATGCTGCGCCGACTCACGTGCTTGGGACGCATAGCCCGAAAAAATTGAGATAAGTAATTAAACTCGAACAGAATGGATTTTGCAGCTAATCATACGCACATTTGACGAACACTTTCATTGCGTTACATATAACGTTTTAGCACATAGATATCACTTTATCTAAAAATATAAATTAAACACGATACATATAACTTTTTGAAACACAATTCTAGACGAACAAAATAAAATATATACATCAAATTTCATATCAAACCTAATATGAAGCAATCTTTTTCCGCTGAAATATATAAATTTATATATTTTGTAGTAGGATAGAAGATGAGGAGTGTGTTTATTACGATCTGTTGCCGAAATGAAGCCAATTTTTCATTTTTGTGACACCCAGCTCAGATCACCAAATATTACCAAGAATTATGTTTTCTAGCTAACCTTGCCTAGTCTGTTACCTTTGAGTCCTATCTCATTGCGTCAGTGCCTAGCAGCTAAAATTTAGATTTTACCTTAAATGCTGTACCTAGTCCGTAAGAGAGACTAACCATTTTAGGAACAGATCGCAATTATCTAGTAATACACATATAGGTACAATACACATATACAACGAACAATAATGAACCATTGAAGAGTCGGGCATTGTGATTTTATCTTAAAATACTAAGGAAGATACTAAAACTTTATAATAAAGAATAAATAAGGTTGTTAATGATATGGTTTTACTATTTAATTTTCTTCAATGGATCGGTTACACTATATATACATAGATACATAAACTCTCATACTCTAAACAATAAACAGATATTTGGATAACGTCTAGTGTATGGCTGTGTTAGTTAAGTATAAGCTGTGTTGTGATTTATAGATAAAGGTGTAGGTAAAATATGTTCTCGAAGGCAATGCACGTACAAGTTGTTAAGACAAGAGAGAGCCATTAAATAAATACGGAAGAATAACTCTTGATAGGTAGAGCTTTTGAAGAACATAGTTTAGGACGAAACGCATTGTGGGAATAAATTGTTAAAACATGTTAAACGTATTTAATGATCATATTATATTATAATTATAATTAATCCTATAACTTTCACAATACGCTTCACCTTGGTTACACCATTACCACAAACATGCAATAAGTACATATTGGTTCGAGGATATTACTGGGGATAGTTCTTCTTTCGTCGGTCAGAAGGTGACCTGCAACATACTTGAATAGATGCTCTATTAATCAATAGAATTTTACTATACATTGACACAAGATAAATTATCTTAAAATGTTATGTGAATTCCAGACGAGATGTAATCACATGGGAAATGTTAAATTATATACGTAAGAAACAATTTGTGCGACAGTAATAAGTTAGAATTTGTAATCACAAAATTTTGACATGTTTGAGTAGTGAAGGAACCAATGTAAGTACTTATATTGGATTACGAGTGAATAACACCAATACATAGCCAATTAACGTGTACCACAAATTGATCTGATTTGTCATTTCGTTCAATTTCATGTTATTGTATATGTAGGTGAAAATGGGACACAAAATGGCAAGTCAGGCAATATACGAGCACAAAGAGATGACGAACATGCAACATTCCCCAGCCGCAATATAAAATAAAATCAAAGTGTCGGATGGATATAAATAAAAAGACGAAATAACAAAAGAAAAAATGGTATGACGGGTGACCACAGGTGATCAATTTTTAGAATTTGAGATGTGGATCAGTTATTATGTTCGAATAATGCTGCCTAACGTCCTAGAACATACAACAATCTTGGCCCAATTTCTTTAACAAATAATTGTAAAAATCGAACCTTATTATTTGGTTAAATGAACTTTAACCAGCACGCCATTTTGTGTATCATTTATATCTATTTTAAACAGTACATAATCTTGATGTGTCTCAAAATAATACTTACGTGAATGATCATTTCATTTTTGAAGCGGCATGCAAGATTGTTCAGGACACAATCAAACACAGCCAAGCAGAGCAGAGAAAATATGGAGAAAAAGAGAAAACCAAGTAAATACATTTTTGCTGTCGAAATTAATTTTATCAGAAAAATAAATGACGACTCAATCCATATTGAGGTCCCTTGACTCCTGCAATTTTCTTATTTAGATATTAATGAAATAGTTTGGAAACATCGTCAAGGTCCCTCTCATAAAAAAGTGCAGTAAAATTGAAAAAATGTAGACCATTCCTCCAATGAATGAATTTTACGTAATGAACTATGTAGATAGTTTAAAAATCTAATTTAGATGATAAAACCGACTGATTATTTATAGATGCATGATATTGAAATGGTTATTTTGATTTAATGCATTAATTGAAAGAATGGTGAAATGTTAATTAAAACAATGCTGTTCTGCCAAAACACAAAACTAGTAAGTAAAGTATATTTATTGTAGTTTGATGTAGGTACGAGTGTATAATGTTGCTTGTCATGTGTGTTTTGCCAGTCTAGCCTTAGCTAAGAAAAAAGATAAAACAGTCTCCTTGGTTCATTGTATAATTTATCTTTTAGATACGCATCGTTGTTGTAGACTTATTTCTATATGTGCATTCTTTGTATGGTATATGATGTTCCTAGTTGGTGGTTCTATTTGGATCAGAATTGATGTTGATGTGACCTGGGTGTAATTGTTAATATTGTTCATTTTACCAATTATGATTTGTTGCAACATCTGCCTATGACTAAACAAAATATCCCATGAATCTAACCGTAACGTAGAAGCAAATATAACTAGTATTTTTTATGGCCCCGCGTGATAAATAATCATTGTCTAAAATAAAATCACCTGTAAAGAAAAACTAAATATTTGACTACGTGCCAATTGTTTCGAATCCAATATTATATTAAATATTCATACCAATTAAACGTGAACTTGCTGAAAAATAAAGCCTTATAGAAATTATTTTACAATGCAAGGAATAATGTTATAAACTTGTCAGGCACTTTGATTTTCATTTTATAAGGATGATGTTTGTAAGTAGCTATGAAGACTATTAGGGGTAAAGCAAATTGTGTAATAGCTTCTGTGCCTTCTGACCGACACGTCGTAATTGTCGTTACGTTACGTTACTCATATACATTTTGTACAAGATACTTGGATGTTTCAAGGTGGACGAAAATATTTTGTGTGTGTGTGTAGCCGCACCTGCCCCCCTTCGCCTTCAACGCTCTGCAGTTCACGCCACTCCTCAATAGTTTGTGCCAAGTCTACCTGGCACAACGGCACCTTCACCTCACCGATTTGGTCGTGTTTCGAGAATCGATCGAAGTCGAAGATTGCGAACACAAGAGTTTTGTTCATAGCGTCGGCGTAGGGCACGTTCTGAATAAACAATATGTCAATGAATTACATGTCTTGAAAATGTTAGACATTTTTTTTTGCTGTGAATCTACTGTGATTTACCTTGAAAACAAACGTTTCGTTAAAGATGGGGTTCAATGTCTTCCGATGTACTTTTGTCTCAAACTTCTTCTTCTTGTCGGGGAGTAAATAAACCTTGACGTAAGGGTCAGACGTGCCGCCCATGTCCAGTGCGGGCAGTTCTTCAGCTTGATGGACGGTCACAGACAAACTGTTGCTGTTAAAATCATACTCCAGCTGCAAACAAAACTTCAATGAAAGTGGGCGCTTCAGACAATAAATGTCAAATCGTTAAGAAACAATCCAAATCTGTAAAGGATTTATTGATGCAATAAAATTGTGATAATTGGTAATAACTGAAACACCATTAAGAAATCCCACAATGGTATAAAGATGAGGTCTGGAGTACGGAGTTACGCTTAATGTAATTTAAGAATCACAATTAAAAAGAAATGTATAGATTTAATTGCTGCTTTTGTACTCGTAAACGTCGTCGTCGTCATTGACTTTACTCTTTGGCTGTTATTAAACCTGTTTGTGTTTATTACGTATCTGTCTTTACCCGGTAGTGAAATGTTTCGAACATACCTTGTATTGGAGTTTTCCTAGCTTTTGTTCCTCTTTCTTTGAGTCACCGTCGTCTGGTTCCTCAGCATTCTCCGTGAGCTCCTCCATGTCAGGCTGAACCTACATGCACGTCCGGCGGCAAATTTCATATGAATATTTTATTTCTTAAAAATAGATGGTATCTAGATGTTTTATATTTTAATATGACAATAAGAAAAGTCCTGGCAGGTTTTCTTGATATTGACTACAAATTAAGTCTTCAGTGTTTGAAATTTCAAGGATATTACCTACATTATTTCAAAACCTTTTTTAGTGTCAATATCAAAAAATCTACTAAGAGGTACATTTACTTGTGAATCTCTAAGTGACCTTTTTAATAATAAGGATATTTTGTGAAGTAAGAGTACCAACACATTACCTTTTCCTTGTAGGCTGAACCAAGGAGTTGGACGGATTTTAGGTCAACACCTTTCATTCCCTTCTTGCCATCCTTGGAGCGCCGTTTGCGGAAACACCGCCTGATGCAGCAGAAGCATATGCCAAGCACTACCACTCCCACACCTAAATAGAAAATTAAATAAGATTTTTTTAAGTCTCTTTCGAGCTTCTAGTCGTGATGACTTCATCAGTGAGCAACTACTCAAAACAAAACCTAGCACTATGATACTACTAATCGGTAACACTTACCTAAGTAGTAAAGAAAAGTTCATGTTTCAAAAGGGATCATTTACTTAATATACCAAATGACTACATATAAGTGCGATGGTATTTATGAATAGTTTGTCGTCGACGCTGTCGTTAGCATAACCATTAGTCTAGATAATTGAGGTTACAAATCTTTGCTAAACCGTTTTACCACCGGTAAATTTGCCGGGTAATGTTCTTATGTAAGATCCAGAAGACATCCGTGAAGTAATTGTACGGTATTACAGACTGATAAAAAAGTCAATAAATAAAAATTCGTGTCAAAGTGTTTTAAAGTGGTGTTATATTTGGCAGAGGTCCATAATTCGCTATCCTAATTATAGGCTGCTATTGTACTGTTGCCAGTCGGACGAAACCTATGCATTAGCTAGAAGATGCAGGACTGTTTTGGTTAACTGTTAACATTCTTAGATATTCAAGGAGAGCTTTGATGCTTCCCCTCTTTTATTCGTAGTCTCTTTCCTTTTTTCTAAACGTTACCAGCAATGTGCGTCGCACATTACTAGTTTTCTTGTTAGCCCCTCGTACCTACTAAGCTAATTGCTTGTATAACGAGTGGGTTCACGTCGGTAGTGTAAAGGGTGGGATCCGAACCGGAAAGCACATGATCGCAAGTCCGAGGCCCTAGACATTAGGCTATCGCCGCTTCGTAACTTCGTGACTTTACGTAACTTGCGTATTTTTTTTAGATCTTACGTCACACAATAATAGATAGTTCTGCAAATTATATTTTACTGAATTGAGTAGTTTTACTAACAGATTGATTATTCATATTGTATGATTCAGTGAGCATCCTAGAAGCAGCTAATAAGATACACGTAGACCGTACGTCCTTAGTTCACAAACCGTTTCTAACTATCAATTTTATTTATTCTAGTAACATTGGTAGATCCCAAGTAAATTTGAATAAGGATGATGCATTACTGTTTAAGAATAAAATTTTCATTAATAAAAAAAATTGCTCACCGACAAGTATGGCGACGAGTTGCCATGTCTCCATATTCATCTTGCGCGCCAGGTCAGCGGTCTTCTCTCCGATGGACTCCTGGCTCGGGGCCACCGTCGACGACGTAATCGGCATGAGGATCCCTGGTTCTATGCTTGCTACAAAATGAAAGTAGATACTAGATAGTATTATAATGCACTCGCTATGTTTTGAATACAAATAAAATCTGTTTTGGCATCAAAGAAACGTGACCAAATGTTTTTCTATTGTCTACTAATAGTTTCTTGTACCTAAGTATTAACATTAAGCAAAACTGTCTTTATGGCCTAGTACAAGCGTACCTGCAGAACATAAGGTCCTGGGCGCGATGGCCAGGGGTTTTTTATGAAAATGTTAGTTGAAGATGAGTTAGATTTATGCTCTATTTATCACACCTTTCAGAAAATACCGGTGTGCTAAGTTTTGTAATTAAACTCACTAATAGCAATAAGTAGTGTTCGACCGAAGGTGCAATTCTGACCGAAGCCGAAGCCGAAGCCGATTAATCGGTATTCACCAAAACCTTCGGCCGAAGCCGAAGCCGAAGCCGAAGGTGTCATTGACCTTGAGGAATACGATAGTTACTTTGATCTCAGAATATACTAGATACATATTGTGAGAGCTTTAGAGATTTAGCCCAATAACGAGCCGAGTGACCAACATATACAAGTAGGTATATGTTGGTAAATGCACAAGTACCTACCGAGCCGAGCCGACCGCCCCGTACTCGCAGTAGGACTCTGCAACGCGGATGCGCCTATATCCTATCGGTTTAGGTAGATAACTAAAAGTAAACAATCTTCACATGTCTTTTTATCTAAAAAATGCATAAAAAACATGCCAACATTGTTTCCATTTAGTTTCCTACCTAACGTTAGATAACATAAAATATT
Organism: Subacronicta megacephala; assembly: GCA_958496365.1. NCBI lineage: Eukaryota > Metazoa > Arthropoda > Insecta > Lepidoptera > Noctuidae > Subacronicta > Subacronicta megacephala. The sequence goes on along the minus strand of OY292520.1, from coordinate 7,633,593 downwards.
TTAAACCAGACAATACTTACGGTTCTTTTGGTTCTTAGAGTGCCTCACAATAATGAACGTATCACCACAGGTACTACTCACAGTAATAAATAAAATAATTTGTAATAACAAATATGAAATATTTAAAAACAAAACACTTATTAGAATTTTAAGATGTGCTCTCAAACTTGTTTTGACTCGTTTAGTTTACTAACTGCGATTCGTTTGGTCCGGTGCGGCCGCGCGGCGAAACTCTGCTGCTCTGCACACTCTCCGTCTCGCTCTAGCATCGTTCAGTAAATTTCAAATTTTGACAACTAGCAAACCTTCGGCTTCGGCCAAACCTTCGGCAAATTTTTGGCCGAAGCCGAAGATTTGGCCGAAGGTGCTTTTTTGGCCGAAGGTGGCCGAAGCCGAAGCCGAAGCCGAAGCTTCGGTCGGACACTAGCAATAAGTAATTACCTATTTATTGAAAAAATGGCTGATTCACCGAAAAAAGGTAAATAGGTAATGCTCTTTGTGGGTCAGGTATCAATGTGTAGGTTCATTGGAGGAAGACTTTAATCTTTGGGGACCCACGCCATCTACTTCTCATAAGTTAATAATTAGTAGAATTCCAAATGATGTTCGGTTATTATCAAATAATTTCATTCAATAGTCGGTTTCGTATAATGATTCGAAGTCACTAAACGTTCAGCACAAAATTATAATAATATCAAATGATAAAGCCACAATTGGAACATTTCAACTCAATAAAAATAAATAGTCTCGATCTCTCTTAAACAGGATAATGTTTTCTCGTTTATGTCAAATTAACTTGTGTTCACAATCTGAAAAGTGAGCCTGTATTTTTTTTGCCCTAGAATTTTCTTCTACACAAACAGAACAAGTTATTAAAGTTATTTGATCCATGCGTAATCGAACCCACGCGCCCCAGTCGACTGCTTATGATCGCACTCATCCGATAAATTGCAAGGGAAAGAGATTTAAATGGTTACCCACGGAAAATAAATTATGTACCTAAGGCTTTTTGACTTTTGCGGTGGGTGCTATGTGAGATGAATCCATATTAAAAATGTGGGAGTATGATAAATTTAGACGATTCTTACAGATGTTCTTTGGTGTAGGCGTTGTCGTTGCCTCCTCCGCTGGGTCCACGACGGCCTCGCGCCGCCACCGCAACAGCGTCTCCAGCAGTGGCGACATGGTGAGCTACGATAGAATAAAAAAAAGTCTATAAGTACTGCTGTATGCTATAATTACTTAATGTTTCTTATTTATCCATTGCTGGGCAAAGGCCTTCCGCAGATCTTCTTTTCTTGTACTGCTTTCAACCAGGTATAACATTTTAAAAGGGAGATTAACAAAACAATTTAAAACAAATATATTTCAGCAAATTGCGTTAGGACCCCGGAGCAAAAGAAGATTTTGCATTGTGTCTATAATATGTTGCATAACTGATTAAGGTAAGTAATTAAAGCTGATAATATTTAGGTTTAGAACACATAGGTACCTAAACTTTGCCCAACGTTAAAGAAACATGTCGTATAATGGAAGGAAGTTCTGAAGTCAAAACGTGGTGTTTTAGTCACTAGAAAATGTATGAAAAAGTGTACGTAAAAGTTACGTATTAAATTATTAATGTTAAGTCTTATTTTTGCAAAAAAATTGTGTATCCTCAAGACAAGTACCTAGGTAATACCACCTCGCTTTGTTTTAAATAGGTCCTTGCTCACCTATACTATAATATAAGGTTACGCTGTCAAAGACAACAATGTAATAGTTGGACTTTTTGTATTTCGAAATCAAAAAGTTAGAACCCAGTTACTAACTTATGGTGAAAAAGTAGCAATTGTTTCAAGGGCTTCAGGGTTTCACATTCCGAACTTATTGCAAAACTTTTAACAAAATCTTGCTTAATAAGTATATACTAGTATGAGAATTTATATCTTATATCTCTTACCTACTATCATAGTAACTTAGTATATAAATATGTTCATATATTTCTTTATGATAATGATAATCGACCCTGTATAAATTAGGTATACGGAGGTTCCTAGCTTTTAAGTTCTAACCGCAGGTAGCTTGGACCCTGTTCCCGATATCGATGGTTTTCTATTGTTAAATGTTTTTTATATTTTTTTTAAATCAATGAATGCGTGATTTTAGGCGCGTGGGTGTGAATTTAAATCTATCGATATTTTGTACCGAACGTTGGATTCTAACTCAATTAAATTTATATTTTTGACCTACCAGTCATATTTAAAATCTTAGGTACTTCTTTCTTATCAGTAAGTCCTACCGAAGCGTTAAACCGACCTCTTTTTCTTTTCCACTGGAAAACTGCATTGATTTATGAATTCGATAAGTACTCCCACTGCGTATGTTAAAAATTAATCATATTTGCACTCTATACATATTTATCATACTCTTTAGTTTCAAGTCATCTATTTTATAGATAAATTTCTTACACAAGTACTTTATTTGACGCTCAGTAATCAAGAACACAGGACTATAAAAACTGTCAAACTCAGACACGGCAAGGCCCGTCCATGTATACATTTATATACATATATATTTATGACCATGTATTTAAATGCTTTACATTACATTAATGCTTGACTTACTGAGTGTTTCTTTCAAGGTAAATAAATGTTTTCATCGAGGGCGTGTAACATAGGACACCGACTCAAAATACTGACGGAAGGTCTTTCTAGTCAAGAAACAACCTATTACTGAAATCATAATTGCGGTACTCGACAGCTTCGATCGAGCCCTTCGGTTTATAAAGCCTATCACCACTGACCTTATATTTGATCCCCTATCGAGTTAGTTGTCACTTTATTTAACAATACTTATTTCGGTAGTCACTTTGCACGGGTTTGGTACATTTCTGTCGAATATTGTATTCGACTGGAACCACTACTCGGCACTGAAGCCAGGATGGCGGAGCTGCGCGCGCATACGATCGATTGCCGCTGCGCGATGCGATGCCTCTATGTTCAGTTCCTGGCCAAGAACCGATGTTTACGTCACTAGTTGCGTACATTGACGGCCAAGCTTAAAATGTTAATGGTTCAATGTACGTCGATGCCGTATCGGTGGTAAAATTTGACGAAAGTCACGTTAAACGTATATTGCTGTCTTTCATAGAATTATTAGTAAGTACCTACCTTTTTGCCGGAGCTGATATTTTTGTATACATATATGGCAAAAGTTAAAAATCAATAAAGGTCAAGTCTATTTAAATATCATAACCTCAAAATTGTAGATGATCATAAAATTCCAAGAAAATCACATGATAGGATTGTGATAAGAGCTAAGGGATTGCTTTTATTTCGATATTTCTAAAGTCAGAAAGTGTAGACTGTTTAAGAAATAAAACAATACAAAGCAGTTAGGCCCAAGTATTAGGTTATAATGAGTTTTAGAATAATCTGAGTCACCAACGTCATTATTTGCTATACAAAATCTAGTTTAGAAAAAATATTAGGTTTTATTACACAAATAATTAAATCAAAAGTATTTTTTTTAAATAAGTAAATACTTAATTAAGGTAATGTTATCTATACGACTGTTGGTCTAATTACGAAACATTTTCTTTGTGTTTGGAAGGTCGTTATGGAGATGTCAACCGTAATAATTTATCTCGTTCAATATAGAAATTTAAAATTAGAAGTGTCGCTGTGTTAATATCCTTTTGATTTTGTCGAGACGCCACCGCGCCCACGCAAGAGCCTGTAACCTAAGGATGATAACGGTTCATTTCACAATTATTGTTGTTAGAGCGTCTGATAGAAATCTTGACACTAAGAAATGACTGTAAATAATTCGAAATTTATTCTAAATCTATATATAGATTAATAATAAAAATGAATCTCTACTTCCCTTGGTCACGCCATAACTTAAAAACGACTTCACTTCACTTCACTTCAGCTATTATTCTGGTATCATCATTATCCTGTAAGGGCTATCATCATCATCATCAACCCATTACATTGTCCCACTGCTGGGCACGGGTCTCCTCTCAGAACGAGAGGGATTAGGCTATAGTCCGCCACGCTAGCCTACTGCGGGTTGGCAGACTTCACTGGCAGGTAAGGGCTATGTTACATTCTAAATAGCAACCATGTGTGATGAATTAGAGGGCATTTCTTTTTTCTCACCTGTTTCGTCCCACTGCTGGGTAAAGGCCTCTTATCGGCTAAAATGTAACAATAAAAACAGACTGAACTAGCCTCTTCGTACATTGAAAGGTCAATTTATATCCGTAGGTACTTAAATTATGTTATGATTCATCAAAATTTTACTATTTTAAGCACCCTGTTATGTGTCACTGGACTTTTATTTGCACGGAAATAAGCAATAACGAGTTATGCAACCTTTTTTAAATTTTATTAATAGCATATTCCAGTTCAGAAATGTACGCATGGCTACATATCAAGCTATACAAATCTAATATCGACTGACTACGCATTGTAAATGCTTTCCGCACAATGCGAGTACCGCCTATACTGGATTTGTAAAGCTTGATGTGTGGCCGTGTGTACATTTAATAAATATATACTGTCAATAATATTATTGGTGTAGGTATACTTATGGTATTACTTAACACCGTCCATTTTATCTTGTCGTGTCAATCTTGGGTTCAAAGCCGAGACGACGCGCACACCCCTGTCTTAGTGAACGCACCTTCATCATCGTTAGAACATAATTACTCTCAGTTTCGCAAGTAAGATAACATAACATACCATCACGCATGTATTCCCCGAAGGGTTAGGCAGAGGCGTACTTAAAGTACACCCACAGTTTGCCGGTATGTTAAGGTCCCATGTAATAGGGGGCGAGCCTATTGCCATTCACCAGGCACATATCCAGACTCGGAGCTGCTACTGAGAATTTCATAGTAAAACCCAATATCTACCTAACACTCTTGACCTGGGGATTGAACCCAAGACCTCTAGCGTATCAGTCGCGATTGGGACCACTAGACTAACGAGGCAGTCATGATAAGAGTTCAAACATTTATAGTGAGGTGTCGGTCTGCTGAATATTACCTGTTATAGTGACTTAAACTTGAAGGTATTACTTTACACCTACGTCCAATCCACTTCCATTAAATGTACCTTTTACATACATTCCCCGAAGGTCAGCAGAGGTGTAATAATGTACACCCACAGTTTGCCTGTAGGCTATAGGTAGGTATGTTTAGGTTCCATGTAAAGGGGGTGAGCCTATTGCTCTGCTTGCTTATTATATTAAAAGTATTAAAAACTAACAAATTGTTTTTAATTAAATTTAAAAAAGACATCGTAACAAAGAAAGATTATAATAAATAATTCTTATATGAGGAGTCGAGCTGCGACTCCAACGTCACAGTTATTTACAAGCAATACCTTTTGAAGCGGCGCGGCGGTAGCCTAATGGCTAGGGCGTCGGACTTGCGATCATGTGGTTGCATGTTCAAACCCCACCCATTGCACTGCCGACGTGAACCCACCCGTAACACAAGCAATTAGCTTAGCACGACGGGTTAACAAGAATACTAGTAATGTGTGACTCAAATTGCTAGTAAGCTAGTTTTTTTAAAAAAAACCCTTTTATTTTCATATTACGAGTATACCTACGTAGAACTTGTATTAGAGTCACCTACCCCTTGGGTTGGTATTTAATAAGGGTAGGTACGGTGGAGACCTAAGTTTTATCGCGAATTTATTACTAATGTTAAGTACCGCCGAGGATACACATGCGAATTTAGTACCAAGTACATGTGCTTTATAAAGACTCAACGGTCCATATTAAAGTTCATTAACATTCTTCATTCCTTTATTTGTTCATTTCAGCTTTTTGTTTCTGCATCCTTTTGATCATCTTCTTTAAGGTGCGAGCTGATATTCACCGACTCCACTACTGCTTCAACTATCATTTGTGCATAATACACGGGCGCAGAAAATTCTTTTTCACTTTAGTTGACTTTGTAACCGTGGGTAATCATCTGCTATTCAAATAAGAAAATACTTTTGGTACGGTCTGTGTGTCCGTGAATCATATTATGATTTACCAAAAGTGGTCATTTTAGTCTTCCAGCTCCCTTATTCTATTTCGATTCATTCTTGGCAGTGGTCGTGGTATATAGGTAAGTGGCACTCTTGAAAATCCACCGACGTTCACCGCAAAATGTTGCCTTTCTGGTGCACTCATAGAGGGGACTTTACGATATCCTTGATCCTTGCGCTCGTACGCCAAAAGTGGCTTTGTACTTTGGCTTTAAAGTCCTCTATAAAAACATAGTAGCGGACCTTGGCTTGGTCGTATTTATTTTCCTTGGCAATTATTATTCATGCGTGGTCTCTGAGTATGTCGAGGTCAGATCATATGTACTATAACTACACCGCTTTCTTATTTCGAGTCAGTGGGTACTGTGTCGAAAAGCTACTGTGTTCCATCACGCTACTAATGAGATCCTTCTTTATCATGAAAGTTACATTACCACTGATTGATGGAATTCATTAGCTGACCGTCACGATATTGACGCTCAAAGAAGACGCAGGGCAAACCGCAAACCCTTAGTACGGATATGCGTTCTCTTTTGTAAATTCGGAAAGCGTAGAGTCATTTATCGGGGGTTTTTTGTGGAGACGGCGACGCACTGAAATATTAGACCGCTAAAAGATGTCTGGAATCTTTGATATAGGTCATGTCAGTAAAAAGGTCACTCCTTAGGTAAGACACTTGCTTCAGACTTAAAAAATATTTTTTTAATTCATTACGAATTGTTAAATGTTTATTACTATTTTGTTGGTTACTATTATATAAGATTTATGTTAGGAACGCACTTCAGAATCAATGGCAATAGCGGTCACTATGTCACGATCAATACCATTAGAGATGAAATATGGAATAACTAAACCTATATCTAAGATATCACCGGGGTAGGAGAGGTCGTAAATAAATACCTATGTATAGATAAGTAGGACAGCTATAAATTGTTCTAGGAGTATAATCCTATTGCACTGGGTCGCTGAATAAAAATGTGAAAAACTAGAACTAAAGAACTAAAAAGTCAGAATTTATGAAGCAGTCTAGGACGCTGCACCGAAAACGCTTACCTACATATTGATACAACGAATACGACAGTATATAACTTTGTTAATGAAAAAAAAAAATGAAGTCGACATTTAATAAAAAAACAATTCAGTTTGCGTCAGTCAATCGCATTACATCTCTCACTGTAAAAGTAGGAATTGCAAAAAAACAGTAGCCATCACGTTGTGGAAATATGTAGGCCTGCAGATTAAATTTTATGTTAGTTCACAACTCTGGGAAAAACTAGTTATTGGAAAAAGCTTGGAATAATTCCAAATGATGTGGATTCGAGTGGCGACAGACGACCTTGGAGGGGGATGGAGTCGCCCTTTTGTTACAAAGTGCTCCCATTCGTACGACAAATGCCTATTATACGACATCGTTCACACTTGCTTCGGTTTAATTGAAGCTTAACCACTTTAGTAGACAATACATGCTAAGGTCTGGCAATTTGAAGTACGGAAACTCCACCAGTGGATTTCTTAGGAATTAAGTTATCCATAAAAAAACGCCAGAGACACACTTAACGTCTATCATTAACTAACTCTTCATTAGGCTAGATAATTCATCACATAATTTGTGGTTTTCATTTCAGTATCTGTCTTGGTTCTACGCGTACCTAAATGTTTGGCAAACGTTACGATGACGCACTTGATATACCTACCTAACTACCTATTGGAGAACAGTGCGTGCGAGACGGGGCGTCGTCGTAGATATGGCTTAGGGATTTTCATAGGTGGTTGGATGGTGGATGAAATAAATACTAAAATAATTTAAAAAGAATTAGTTTTTGGTCTAGATTAATCAGCGTAATAGATATGGAGATTACCATGGAGACGTAATTTTTCCCAATTACAATGTTTAATCACAGTGAACTTCATAAAATCCTGATAAAAAGTATTCCAGGGAGGATTAAAGCTCACATTTTAATATAAATCAATAGATCGATTGAGCAGGGAATTGTAGAAACAAAGTAATAAATTTATACGAAATGCTTTTTGATTGTTATTGTACACAAAGTTGTAGGAGATACCAAATCGTCAAATATTTTGTCTTCACAATATTATATGGTTGACATTCAAACTCTCATTTGCCATTATTTATATGATAATATAATCAAACAGCAATAATAATAAGAGTACTCGTGCCTTTGGCAAATTAAAGGTACCTACTACCCACGGGTGGTCTATACAAATATAAATAATACAGAAGGCTGATATTATGATGTATATTTATTTGTGGGCGAGATAGTATTATTTGCGTTTAGTGATAACAGCAGTTACGGACAGCCGTGATAATGAGCAGACACGTTTTAGCAAAATACTGAAAGAAACTTAAATAATATAACAATAGAACTAGCAATAGACCTTTGGTTTTTCTGTGATTATGACTACATAAAGCACTGTCAATATGAATAAAAAAGGCGTTGCCGCGTTGGTAAAACAAGAGAGGAACTATTGTTTGACATAGTTTTATTTTTTTGTATTCCAGTGCTCATAAGCGATGCAAAGCTTTAGATCCACTTTTTTTTGTTGACGGGGTTGGAAATGCTTTATGCTATCCACCTACGGGGGAGAGCGGTGGGGTGTGTCGGACTCCGCTCTGAAAAGAGCGAGCTACCGACTTAAACCAACCTCGGATGCTTTAGATCCTCTGCTTCAACAAGAGCAATGTTTTTGGGATTTTCCCTGTTATATGGGACCTTAACTTACCAACGAACTATAGGTGCATGTTAGTACACCTTTCCCTTCTGGTAATAATAGTAGGATTTTATACAAGAAAGAGATGTTGTAATATAATAATTTAATAGCTTTTGTGAGTCAATTCGACATGGAGTCACTTGCTCTCGAATTTTATATCTGCATAGATATAATCGATTCAATTATAAATGTTGTGCAGTACTAAAACAAGGGTACGCTTTATAATTATATCCTATAATTTTATTATAACCCAGTTATTTAGATTCTAGTCTGCATAAGTAGTGATGGCGTCTAGGTTGTAACCTATTTCCCTAAATAGCCGCTTAGAACTCGCGCCTTGTGTGTGACTCTGCTGAAACACTCCAGATGTTACGGTAGGGAAAGCTGTATCTAAGAGGCTTAGTAGGAAGGTGACGTTTAGAAAACATGGATATAATGCCGTGTATTTTTAAAATAATTTAAATGAAATACCTAGATATTTGGGGTTTATTTAATTTAATTGATTATTTCACGTTTACAGTCTTGATTATTACAATAATTTATAGATTATCCCAGTCTAAGGACAGGAAGAAAATTAATAATTAGGTATCCATTATAAATTAAGTAATTCTAATTATTTTATGAAAGATAAAAAGTGAAGTAGGTGCCATAGGATTACGTTGAATGACCTTGATGAACTTTAAATTAGATAACCTTATATTATTATAATGTACACACGGCTACACATCAAGCTATACATTTCTACTATAAGCTGACCTTTCATTGCCTTTTTGTACAAATAAAGTTCAGCTTATATTAGAAATGTATGCTCTGAAGTTGCATTCAAGTGGTTGCGCAGTGGTAAAATTGTACCTAGTATAAAAACTCGGTGTGAAGACCGTCTCGTATCCCTACTCATTTCGATATCTTGCACATAGTAAATTATTTAGGTGACTTTATCTGCGTGGCCATTTGGAATGGCTAACTTCACACATGCACAGTTATTTCGACGGAACTGTTACTAAAGTACCTAAGTAAGATAAAAACATTAGGCCTGAATCGTACTTTAGACTTTGAATGGTAGGTATTCTAAGGTTCGGATTTTAGTACAGATATGATTATCTATTAGGTAAGTTCCTAATTTAAAAACGACCTCCGTAAGTACTCGTATAGGTAATGAAGCCAAGTAAATAATAGTTGTTTATTTATTTGGTTTTATGGCAAAGGTAATTATTGTAAGCAGATTAAAGTGTAACATTCACTTACAGGTAAATTACCCTCCGAGTAATTTGTTTACTGTACGTTTCGTTCGTGTACTATTTTTTTTCCTTTTTCTCAAAATCTATATGTAGAGCTCCAACTTCAATCACGAGATTAAAATCGATGTTGATAATGTTTCACACGCTCGTCCCGCACGACAGGGATATACAATGAAGGTACATTGTACCTTGTTTAAAGTTTACTTGTTCGACAGAAGTTGAGAACTAATTGTATGTACACGAGTTTCGTAGTAATTTTCCAAATGGGAGTTACGCGCCACTTTACATAAGTTTAATTTAATTTTAGCTAATTTACACGAACTTTTAAATTAACGATAGGATGTGTGACCTTTAAAAGCTATGACAAAGAGACGTCCAAATAAGCAAAATGTGCTTTCAACTGGTAAGAGTTAAGCAGACGGTTAAAAGCGTTTTTTTATCACAGATAGGCTTGCCTGATGTTAAGCAACGAAGTGGTTTATGATGAAGCGCGCATACCTAGAAGATAACTGAACTGAACAAAGATTCTGGCAGTGAGTTCCACAATAGAGCAGAATTCAGTATAAATATAGAGGCAAAACGCTTCGTGCGAGATTTAGGCACTTCCGCCACGTAGCGGTGGCGCCTTGCCGTAGCTCTGCTCGTCTGATAGTGGAACGGGGATGATGGAACTATTTCATGTAGTTCCGATGCACACTCTCCGAAATTTAATCGGTAAAAAACAAAAAGACATGCAACTTTGCGCCGATGCTCAAGGCTTTGCAGTTTGGCATTGCAAAGTGCGACATTGCCAATAAGCTTCTTGGCTCTCTTCTCAATGGACTCCAATACCTCAAGCTGGTGTTTAGCCGATCCGTCAAAAAGGTGCAAACAGTACTCCATGCACGACAGACGTTACATCGTGAAGTATCGTCGCACCCTTGAGAGGATACTCAGCATTTTTCCAGCTAATTGAGCCATAGACTCAATGTAGGAGCCGAAGTTGAGCCAGATTGAATGGTTTCCTTTTCGCGGAGAATAGACACGCCTGGGTCTTATTATTGGGTAATATCCATCACGGAGGACCCGTGCCCATCTTTCGTATTAAAACTGACAATAAATTTATTTTCTATCATCATCAACCTATAATAGTAATTGCAGAGAAACTAGAAATCTTTGTAGGTACATAGCAGTCGTACGGTTAGGTCAGGTCTATTTAAGATTCTTCGTGATCTTGACATACCATGAGGAATTTTAATTGTAGCAGGACAGGAGTAGAAGTAGTTTTATATCTATATATGAAAACGTGTGCCAAGTGATACGTGGCTAAACATATTGTGTGGAACAGCAATAGTGCATCAATGTCTGCAGGCTGCATACAAGTGTAAAAACGCAATTATATAATATTGTGATCCTTAGTTACCCATCTCCCGCTCCTAGAGTGCCCATAAGTATTTCAATACTTGGTACCTACGTCAAAAAACAATGTAGTTTTGATAATAATTGATTGCTATCATATGACTACAGTACTGTATACGTTTGACTTGATCCTTTAATTTGGTAAGACTATATAATGACTACTGTATTTGCACAAGTTGATAACAACTCAGCATTTACGCTGTAGATAATTCAAATGCATAACAAATCTTAATGCAGTGATTTAAACATAATTTAGTTGTCTCTACTGTTTCACATTAGTTACTTAACAAAACTAATTTATATCTATCGCAGTCCAGCTATGGTCATAGGCTTGTCTCTATTATCCTAAGAAGATCTAATACAGGATTCCAAAAATTATTACTTAAATAGATTTATAAAGAATAGCTTTCCGCCCACGGCTTCGCCCGCGTGGTTTCTCGGCTTTTCTGCATTTAATTTTTTCCCGTTTTTGCAACATTTTTCTTTTGCTCCGCTCCTTTTGGTCTAAGCGTGATGATATATAGCCTATAGCCTTCCTCGATAAATGGGCTACCTAACACTGAAAGAATTTTTCAAATCGGACCCGTAGATCCTGAGATTACCGCGTTCCAGCAAACAAACAAACAAACAAACTATTCAGCTTTATAATATTAGTATAGAGTTATTATGATATTAGTTTGACTGCCTCGTTAGTCTAGTGGTCCCAATTGCGACTGCTACGCTAGAGGTCTTGGGTTCGATCCCCAGGTCGAGCAAAGTGTTATTGGTTTTTCTATGAAATTCTCAGTAGCAGCTCGGAGTCTGGATTTGTGCCCGGTGAATGGCAATAGGCTCGCCCCCTATTACATGGGACCTAAACATACCGGCGAACTGTGGGTGTACATTAAGTACACCTCTGCCTAACCCTTCGGGGAATACAGGCGTGATGGTATGTAATATTAGTATAGATAGTCAAATCGGCATTATTGGTCTAGTGGTCTTAAGCGCGAGTGCTACGCTTGAGGTCCAGGGGTCAAGCAAAGTGGTAGGTTGGTTTATCTATGAAATTGTCAGAGCAGCTCGGAGTAATAGGCTTGCCCCCCATTACATGGAATCTAATCATACCGGCGAACTTCGGGTATACATTAGTATTTACTCAACATCTCTGCCTAACCCTTCGGGGAATATAGGCGTGATGGTATATTCCTAATTGTTGCACAGCAGGACGTATTCGAAGCCAATGACATTGTCTATCGAGTTAGAGTCCTTCAAATACTCATAACATGATTGTTACAAAAGGCTATTACCCAATTTCGATACCGTAATAACTTCATTTCATTCAGAAAATGATTGCTGAAAGGCATTATTTGAGTTGGTAAATAAATAAAGTTTAAAGTCATGCAAATCTGCAAATCGAAGTATCACAAATATTTGATGATACTTATTATAAGGTTACCTAAACCTAGCTTTCCACCCACGGCTTAGCCCGCGTGGTTTCTCGGCTTATGTATTATATATATAAACCTTCCTCTAGAATCACTCTATGTAATGCTGAAAACTGCGTTAAAATCCGTTGATTAGTTTAAAAGATATAAGCGAACAGACAGCGGAAACATATCGTGAATTTTTTACGTACCCATTAGTGCATTTATTTTCTTAAAGACAGAGTAAGCTGTGATTCTGAATTTTAGCTAGTTTAGTTATCATAAACATCAAATCTCCTCTCAGAACTACATGGATGAGGCTATAGTCCACCACGCTAGCTTACTACGGGTTGGCGAAATTCACACGCCGATAATTTCTTAGGCATGCAATTTCCCCGCGTTGTTTTCCTTCACCGTTTAATTAATTTAAGCGCGCGATAATTAAGTATTATTAAGTACGCACATGACTTCGAAAAGTCAGAGGCGCACCTCTGACTTTTCAAAGTCATGTGCGTACGTGCGCCTTGGATTCGATCTCGCCCCTTTGACTTTGCAGTCCAATGGTCATAACACTAGGCTCAGTTTTGATTGCACTTCAATTAACATAATATTTTTTTTTTATAGACGGTTTACCTTTGGTAGGTACCTTTTGCAGGTACCTTTTGCTTTGCCGCCTCTATTGATTTATGAATTATAAGTATAATGCTGAGCTGTTTTTAGTTACATAATAACATTACGCCGTTGCGGGTTTAAGGCCGAGGTTGCTTTAATTGAGGCAGTAAGTGCTTTAATAAAGTTCGCTATTGCTGTAACGGAGCTACCGTTACGTGTGCGCGTGGTAATGACGTAAAGATTTACGTCATACCATCAATGTTTTGTTATGTTCATAGTAAATGGTGTGACAGTTGACACAATTGATAGGTCAACTTGAACATGAATTATCTATATATATAAAGATCAATGCCACTTTTCGTTGTAATTTTATAACTCAAGAACGGGCTCACCTATCCAAACCTAATGTTTAGGCTTTGTTCGGACTATTTAGTAGATAGTTTATGGGAAGTTTCCACAAAATCGGTCGAACGGTTCTTCATATATTAAAGTACAGAAAAGCCAAGAAAACACGCGGGCGAAGCCGTGGGCGGCAAGCTAGTAAATTATGATTCTGTTGTCAGACTTCAGTTGGAGTATGTTGAGTCTTAATTTTCTGCGAGGCTGTATAATAATCTACTCCCTCTTTATTATAAAGAGCATTATTGACGTCATACTTTTGGTTCTGACGACAACTATCAATTTAGTTTAATCGGCCAGAGTCTGACATGATTTAAAACTTTCCCCTCAATGAAGATTATGTGGAAAAAAAAGCATATCTAATGCTTCTTTGAATTCATTATTTGTTAGTTAAAAAATGTGTCATTCTACGTGTTATGTTAGAGTACCTACATAGCTTGCGGCTACCACTCGCTGAGTCATTCAGTTAGCCACTGAGTTGATTAGCCTCTGTTTGGAATCGACTTTACGCAGTTTGTTTAGCTTATCTAATGACGATGTGACGATCATCATCATCAAGTTTTTAACTATCCCAGTGCTGGACACCAGTATCCTCTCAAAATGATTAGGGTTAGGCTACGCTAGGCTACTCCGGCTTGGCAAACTTCACACCGTCGAGAAAATCTCTCATCAGGCATGCAGGTTTCCTCACGATGTTTCCCAAAATTGTATTACATGTATTGAAATTAAAAGAATATCTATTTAATCTATATAAATCTTTCGACACCCGTATTTTAATTAAGTTCATATTCTTCCCTTAAATAATCTTCTTAATATTAATGAATCCCGCGCATTCCGATTTGTATCCCTTACAGTATCACGGTCGCGGGTAGATTGATAAAATCATAATTCAAGCATAACGCGGCAGGATGGGGTGTGCTCATTCTGCGCAAAGATTATTTAAATAATATTGACATACCTATGCTATCGCATATAGAAATAATTATTTAAGTGTCATAGGTTACCTAGGTTAGTTTCCAACAGCGATGAATTTTTATGGATTGATGCTGTTGTAAATATTACTAGTCGTTTTTTGCAAGTAAGAATAAGTAGAGTAGTAGAAGAAAGAATAGCGAGTTATCAAGTTCACAACGGAAGCTCCTCTAAGCTGAAGGGAAAACCGTGAAAAGGGCAGGGGTCCTTTATAACCTATATAATATTATGATAATGAGGCCTTACTCCGTTGTCACTAACATCAACTCATTTTACGCTCAATTATAACATACTTCGTGTAAATATTATGATCACAGGAAACCCGATAAGACGCAATACGATACTAATTCTAAAATAGATGATTTTTTAAACAGGGCCATTTGTATAATTATTTAAGCTTGTATTTTGTTTATAATAATAATAACTTTTAATACCCTATCTTTAATAAAAATACCCACAATAGGTACCTAATAAATAGAAAATCGAACGTAGAGATAATCATTATTAGAATGGTGCGGTTGGCGATTTTCTTCCCATAAGAAAAGTAAAATAAAGGGGCTATCTTCTTATATCTTATACATATTCATAGTTCGTGCTGACAAGTGAATGGGACTTACCGTTTATTGGTCGACCACTAAATATGAAAAACAACAGCACTGTCTATTTCCATCACGCGGTTTGGTACACAATGTGGCCTTTCAGCGCAGTGCTACAGTAGCGTCGTGGTTTAACTACGTCTGAAACTCGACTGGGTGTTAGGGGCGCTGTCGTCGTATTCGCGCCGCTGCAGCGAGGTTGTAGCGGTTTCAGCGACTTTTTTCAGCGCTGATAGTTTGCGAAGATAAACAAACCCAGCGCGCTAGAATCCTAGAATATATTTAGTTATTGTATTCCTTTAGGTATATTATGTGGGCCCGAAAGTTTTTTTTATAATTCGGTAAAAGAGCAGGCGCGCTACCTGATGGTAAGTAGTCGTCGCTGCCAGTGGACATCTGCAATATCAAAGGGGTTGCAGAAGCGTTACTGAGCCTATTTAAGGAAAAGGTAAATCAAAGGAGAAGGGACGGGCCTGAGGGAGGAATTGGGCCCCCGTCGTTTTATTTCGTAAGTAGGCAGATATACAGTTTTGATGAGAAGCACAGTGATTTGTTATCATATACATCATCATAAGACAATTTAAATATGTTAAATTATCTTATGTTATGACATAATTATGATGACTTAGGTAGATTCTTACAAAACAAAATTTTTTTGTGATTTGACATACATCTAGGTAGTATTTAAGGTTATGCTTGGCAAAAAAGCGCTGAAGCGGATGCGTAGCGCAAACCGACATCGTATTGCTAAACCTCATTGATTTTCAAACAACGTTTATCATCAAATCTCATTCGAAACCTTAACAAAATGTCAATGCAGTTGATGAAGGTCCTACCTTACATGAAGGTCATTAAATAAAAACAAACTAAATAATCGTTCTAAAAATCATAAAATTATTTAAAGACAAAGTTCGAATCGAAATTGTAACACTTCGATCACATTTTTGTTATCTACGGTTTATTATAATTATCCTTTAATTGTTATTGATTTTCAAACACTTCAATAAAAGAAAAGAAATAAAAAGGGTTTAAAATGTAACCAACCGGTATTAGGGGTAGGATATAAGACGCCGGTGGTCTCCCGGACCGGGGTCCTTCTCAGACACAAGTTCGTCCTGGAATTTAGGGTTCCAAATTCCCAAAAAAAGGTTCTAAATTCCAGGAGTGTACTTCTCTGCACCAAGCCCTTGATCCAGGCAAGGAGAGCCTCTTGAAATGTTGATGTTGTTGATGTCTAGGCTATTAGATAATCATTGGCCCACAAAACTCCATACAACGATACGAACTTTATATAATGTATGTTTAGAGAGAGCACGTTCTAGTTCAAATTGGTATTATAATGGAGGGGGAAAGAATATATATTTCTTATCCTTAGGCAATTGATATTCAGTCCCATTGGAGAAGCAGTTTGTTTTACTTTAGCTTTGAATTTATTCATGTGTGTAGGTAGAACCTTCACCTACTGAAATAAAAAGGTTTTATGATGGTAAGCACGCATTATCGGTGTCATCAGAATTACTATGACATGCCCTTCAGCGTTTTTGGGGTTAGGTACCTACTCACATGGTTTTGTTATCACGATAGATTGGTCGCAGTTATAGTTAAAAAATCATATAAAAATCTTACAAAGTAGTGCTCCCATATCAGTTTTCGGGTTTAAGTGATCTCTCTTTAAAATAGAAATAGAACATGGACTGTATTTCATCACCGACGCTTTACAAATCCTATTTTATTATCATTATTTCTGTATTGCTAACACTTTCATCTTGATTCGATGAATGGATCCCTTGGGGTGTCTGGAATGCTAGTGCTACCCAGACATGTTAGCGATCTATATTTAGTTTATTCGATTTATGAAGGTAAGTTTTAATTTGTTTAGTATTTTTGACACAATAATTTTGAACTGTCTGTTCGTTCCGATATGTTTGATGTTAGCAGAAGGTACTACGTTGTTAACTTCAAAAAACTACCAACGATGGCTATAATAATTATTACTAATCTCCAAAAAATAACGAGAGATATACATTTATACATTTACCTCGTCCATGAAGTATTGTGAAACAAAATTACGCACCATCTAGTGTTGAATATGAGAACTAAAATTAAACTGCTGGGAAAGTCAAGGCTTGGATGTAGACGTCCACAATAGGGAGTACTGATGTGTCCGGGTGTCTTTGGGTACGACTAAAGTAATGTTTAAGACTAAAATTTAAGTGCGACTTGTAGATGGCGTTAGTTGATTAACTTTACCAACTGAGTTAAGATGGCGGTAGTAGGATGTATGTGAATAGCAGCGACCACAACGGATTGCTTTGTAACAACTAGAGGGCGCCAGTAACTTCATCAGCTCAAAGAAGATCATCAGCTCAAAGATGGCAGTAGAAGTCAACTCACCGATGTGTTGTAGACCATAGACTTAGGTTTTCAACGCATCGGCAACGCCTTAGTTATGCCTTGGCGATAAAGGGGCTTAGACCAATTCATGTATGATATTTGGCTTTAATGTTACCGAAACTTAGGGATTCTACCGTTTCTATCTGTACTACTGGTTTTGTTTTGATTTTTAAGATTTTCCTTACCTTTAAACCAAAATAAGCTTGCTGTTTGGTGGCAGAAAGAGATGTGAAAATATTATTATTTCTTACTGGACTGGTTCTTATTGTATGGGAGGAAAATTTGACCAAGCCAGTGCGAAGCGTCTCCGTATCAACTTGGGCAAAAATGCTTTCTTTTGTAAGTCTGTCAGGTCGTACTTCTCAACCGATTATCTTGAAATTATATGGTTTTTTTTGGCGATTCGTCAGGTGAAAACGTAAAAAAAACAACTCATTTCAGGCATTTCGAAAAATGATCAAAAATGTCACAAAACTTTTACCCTCTTTAAGACGCAACACCGACATCCGAACAACTTTTTCATCCGAACGAGGTAGGGGGTAGAAAAAAAGAAAATAAACCGCAAACTCTTTCAGTTTTAAGGTATAGCTCACCGAGCCGTTTGTCTATTCTTCTCTATGGTGATCCTAACATTGATAAACAAGATAATTATTGTGGAAATCGAAAATGCCACTTAACCCTTCAAAGACGGTAATATAGACACCGCTGACCACCACTATTGCTCCGGTCATCGAAGCGCACCGCGTCCGTGTCCGCATCGAATTTAAGAATGGAGCAGTCAATATTCTGTGGTGTTAGTCGTTTCCCTGTATTGACCCAAAATCGCTTGTACACTTGAACCTTTTATTAAATTGATCAAAATTAATTTGTAAGAAATGACAGTCGCTAAAGTTGAATACCCTCAACTTTAGTAACAGAATGAGAGGGAGCTTTTCTTTGTTGGTTTATTGCACAACTTTTCTAGCAATATAGTAAACTTAGCATACCAGCAGGGTATACACGTTTAAAAAATATATGTATAAAGTAAGTAATAACAAACTGTCTAGCTACAGCTTCGAAGGAGTTGTATTAGAAATTTGGCTGAATATTGTCCGACTGTAGGGCAGAGATACATTTTTCAAAGTAGGTACCAACCAACCAAATGTGACACTACTACAATGAGTGCTTAATTACTGTGTTATTGAGCACTCATTGTAGTTCTTTACGCATCAACAAACCAAATGTCTTCTTTCTATTGAGGCAATGACGCAAAAATGTGAGGTCATGTATGAAATCCTGATGCAGAGAGCCGATCAGCGATAAATCTCGAAATATCTTCAACAGGCTATAAATTAATTCAAAAAACAGAAAGTCAGTTATTTGTAATAAATATTATGTTGATTATAAATATGCATGATCAATCAAATCTAATACAATGCTTATATTTAATTACTAATAGGCGTGATCCGGAAGGCTTTAATTTCATTGGAGTTAATTGAATTATTAAGATAAGATTTTGTGATTTGTAAACTTGTTTTATATTAAATATATCCAAATTAAACTGGTTTGTATGATGCTAAATTGCATAAGTTAATTTGTTCCTCACTTTGGAAATTACGAATCTATTTTAAAGGTTACACATTTAAAAAACAACGGTAAAGGTTAAGTATGTCAATCTGGTTTTTCCTTATCCTGTGAGCATTTCCCTAAATCATGTCCTAGTTGGTGCTTATGTTTATCTCATATTACGTGTCATTACACATTTAACATTAACATCACACATTAAACGTGTCTCCGCAGCAAGTAGCTAGGTAAATTTCTTTCAACAGGGTAAAAAACAAAATATAGCGGGCTACTGTACCTCCATTCCTTCCAAATCTTATAGGACGTAGTGAGACACTAAGAAGCAATTTCTTAGTGTCTCACTACGTCCTTTAAGATTTCTCTAAATTTCAAGTTTATAGGCTTCAGAGTATCTGAGATTTGGGATTAGTTAATGAAATTACAAGTTTTTGAAGTATAAACAAAACTAATTCGAAAATTATAGACAAAATAAACTTAAGCAGGGCAGGTACATATTTAATTTGATGACATGACATTATGGCGTTGAACAATAAAGAAAAAGTGCCGTTATTCTGAATGTCAGACCAAACATAAGATTGGAACATCGCTTACCCTCATTTGTTAGCAAAATGGTACCGATTTATTTTCCTTTGTGATCTCGTTTATGGATAGTTTCATCTATTGAGAATATGAAACACAAGTACAATATGAATGTTGTCTACTTGTTATGAAGTATTGGACTAGCTGGACCGTGGCGGGAGGACGACTACGCGAAGATTGTGTTCAGTACAAAATTGTATTATGGACGGATTTTACGGGTCAAACCGCAACATTTTTTCTTATCTTTTTGTAAGCTCCCGAACAACCGTAATACTCTCCTCGTACATGTAACAATAGATTGTGAGAAAATACTTTGATATTTCATATGTAACAATACGTTCGTATTTTTTACTTTATCTCAGATAAAGGCATTATTACTATGATTGAATTATCATTCTGTATTTATATTACTATCTTTATGCGTACCCACACTATATGTGTTTGTAATAATTCTATCTGTGTAATACTAATAAACATTATGTATATTTTATTTTTCATGACGTAGGCAGGTACCTCTAAAAGTAAAATTTGTATTCCATTCACTTTTTAGTGAATTTAACATAGCGTTGTAAAGTTTTGAAAATAACTTGTGAGTAGATAACATTTGACTAGATTCTTTGGTAAGATTCCATTGTAGCAGGCACATTAATCTATACTGTGACACTGCTAAATAAATAAATTACCCAAGCGTGTTTTGCGTTAAACCATTAAAATAATAAATTTTAAGAGAGACTACGAAGAGTTTATGCAAACCGGGCCTGGCGCAATAGGCCCTCAAATAGTTGGGATGACGCGTAAGCCTCAAATATACAATGTGGGGTGAATACCAGATAAAAGCTACATATATACACTAAGTATAAATTTCAAAGTACGCGCCCCGTCTTGTATTTAAGTTTGTGCGAAACAACACTCGTATATAAAACAGTACTTTAAGATAACAACATAAAGATTAATTGTGATCCTATTTCCCTTGTTCGGAACCTAAACTAAATTTTCTTAAACTTGCCTACAGTTAAGCGTTGGATTAAATCTTTTGAAAACTTACAGCCGGTTGCACCAAACTTAATATCGGCTTAAGCAGTCGTTTAACAAGAAGCTGCAAGAGCCTGTTAAGCAATTAAAAAGCTGGAGTTGCATTGCAAACGTGAACAATAAAAAAACCTTTCTTATTTTTCGTGATCATTAAGTTAATTGCTGCTAAAGTACGTAGTGTTTAATTTTGTGCTATCCGCCCCACCGATAATCTCCTCACTTATACTTTACATAATTAAAAATAAAATTTAATTTCTATCGAGTCTTTCGTAATTTTTACGAAACAGCTTAGATATTAGACATTTTTCACGAAATATTATTTTAGCTCTTCAAATTTTGTATGGATCTTGAAAAGTTCTTCCTGATTACTTCGATCCCTGAAGAATTTCACAAAATCCCGTCAAATCCCTTTCTTAAGACCTGAACGCCCGCCGTCATCCAAAATCGATACCCGGAACCCTTATTCTGCAACTTTTATAAAACAAGTTGACACCAAACTCCACCAAACTTGAAAAATTAATGGTAAATTTAACATTCAGCTTGATGTGAAAGAAGTTAACGAATCAGAATTAATTCTGCTTGTGTAAGGAAAAAAAAATGATGGCGCGAAACATCTACGGCCACCTAATATTATTTCATAAAAATGTACGTGAATTATGATAAAATCACCTTAAATTCCCGTACAATACATAATGGAGTAATTCTGCGGTGCAGACGACATTCCTCATTTGCTTGAAACTTTGTTGTTCGATTATCGAATGTTATATTTTTTTACGTACTGTTGCTTAATGATACAGTACGTACTTACCTATTATAGTAATGACTTAGACACTTAATCCCACCATAAAAATAGAGCATTAATTTTAATAACAAAACAGTATAATTGCCTACTATCAGAACCCCACTTATACAGCAACAGCTTCGTCTATTATGCAAACTATACATTTTTATCGTAGGAAATATGACGGTGGCAATTGCTGATGGTGGAACGAGACTATCAAAATATATTTTTTCGGTGAAAAGAATTGGAATTCGCTGTCACGCCCATTTTACGGTATAGAATCAACGCCCAACAAGCCGCATTATTCAAAAAAAGATGAGCTGCAGTAAAATCATCGTTACGTTTAAATAACTTGAATAGCTATTGGTATAATTTTATGAGCAGGCCGTCAGTTTGCCTCGATAGGTGTTGATTACCTAGTGTTTGCAGATCATTGATTTATGTATCCCATAATCAGATATCATACCAAAACACTAAAATACTCTAATAATCAAAAGCCTAGATTGAAGCGGTTTGGTTTACATTTAAAATTTATGCATTCAGTGGAAATTGTTACAATTTGCCATGTAGTAGTGTATAATACGCAATCAGGATCGCTTTAACTGGACCCCGTTTGAATGGGGGAGGCAACGAGCGTGATTTTGCGCCACTGTGACTGCGTTAGTTAGGAATAAAATTGTATTAAATTTTGCGAAGTTGTCTACTGAGAAGAATATTATATGAAGCGGCACTTTAGTAGTATAAACATGCCAGTGGAGTAACGAACTCGGTTTATGGAATTTTTGATATCATTACCCTCACTTACTGTTCCACTGCTGGGCAAAGATTTGCTCTCAGAGGGGCTGGGATATAGCCACGCTGGTGTGGGTTTACCGATTTCTCACGCCGCCAAGAAAATCTTTCGGGTTTCCTTACGATGTTTTCCTTAACTGTTATAATTAATTCTGGCATGATAACGGAAAAATAAAATGCCGGAAATAAATCTAGTGGTGATTCGGTGACCGAGTTATCGATACTTACATAACGTAATATACTTACGTGATCAACACTGTCCATGTTGGTACTTCTTAGGGTAAACGGAGGTTTCAAATCAGAAACACACGTTGTACCATCACAATTGTGCAGTCTACTGTACATATGTTCAGCCACGTAGTTCTGTTTCGCCATAGGCTCTCGGTTTCCGTTCAAATGCATCCTCGATAGCAAGACTGTTAGCTTTCACATCAGCCTCCGCGCTTTCAAGTGCTCCTTTGCCCTCCCATGGGGTCTCTCATCACAACTAGGTCAAGCCATACATTCCTTATGCAGTCCTTTTGTTTGTGCTCTATATACCTACTTGTTTTCACACTTTTTGTGTTTGCATGGGGTTAATTTATGAACTTTCATAAATAATATTCATGTAGATTCTAAAAGATTCTAATTTCTTGATCTCTGTGTCGTGTGCATTTCGGTATGGAGTAGGGATATTTTAAAATATATTTATTCATCCACGGGAGCAAAATCCGAGGGCAAAAGCTAGTTCTATCTTTCTATCGTCCACATTATTTACTAACTGCTCAAATTGGTCAATTTAATCAATTACTCCCCTTACTGGCACCGATTTATTCTGTGTCTAAACCATTTTAAAAGAACATAAGCTCGAATTTATTTCGCAACATATGAAATATGTTGACATTGTATTTAGATTTGATTTTTAAATTTCATTTTATACTCATATTGTAGGCACTGTAAATCACTTGAGTAATTCCCTTATTGATTGGTATAAGAAGTTTATTTCACATTAACTGTGGTAGAATGTTTGGAATAACTCAATAATATTAAGCATCACACTATGTAAAACGATTTTTTTACTAAATAAATGATTATAATTCCCTACTAACATAATTACTTTTGTAGTCGATTATTCCTCCATCAATAACTTTATCTCCGTTGTTGTTCATAGTACTTAGCAACTTTTCGCGGGTCGAACCCAATTAAATTACCGTGCCTATCTCGGTAGAACCTATTTCCGACATGTTTACAATCTTCTTTACGTCAGTTACGAAGCTCAACTGTGTGACTAACCGAGTTGCGAACTTGCCGGAAGCGAGCGTCATGAACAAAATCTAAGTGAATTTGTCAAACGCGACTATATAATAAGCTTTCAACAAAGTTGCTTAGCAATTTACGTAAGTACCTTAGTACCTACGTATACGTTGATGTACATTTATATTTTCAAACTATTATGTCGACGTAATCGTGTTTGGTAGCTGTTCGACCTGATTTTCATTGTAAATCTTCATCTGAATATTATGCGTTAACACGCTTTCATTGGTAACAGTGCAGTAAGTGTATTACGTAGATAGGTGGCTTTCCTCTAGCCTATAGTCATAAAATTTCTAAAGTAGATATAACTTAAAGCATTATTAACTTTTTGTAATGAGCATTACACCAGTCCTCATAAATAGAAGAAAGTAGGTAACCATTTGTGTATTGAAACATATATTATGTGATAATTTCGCTCCCATAAATAACTATAGGTAGTAGAAGTAAAAAAAACATCAAAATCGTTAGAACCGTTATTGAAAACTCGATTGTATAAACAAAGTAATATACTCATAAGACGTGATAACATTATAGTCCTCTACTAGAGGACTCCATATTCCATATTCCATATTCAGCCGAGACTAGCTACCTTTTTTATGTCGCCGATGCGTAGTCTCTACTATAGATGACATCTCCATTGACCATCGGTCCATCGGAAATATTATATCCTCAGCTTCAAAACGAGCACAAGTACCTATGGCGAGAAGGGGAGTTAAATCGCGTCACCAACCAGAAGATTCACAAACTCCACATCAATTTATAAATAGAGAGCAAAATTTCCGCGGAAAGCCGCTATCCGATTACCTTGGGGATGTATTCTAAACGCGTCGATTTCTAGTACTTTTAAGTTATAAGCCAAAAGCGAATTATTCAATTATATGTCACTATACTTGCTGCTATAGGTACGCACGGCTACACATCAAGCTATACAATACCAGTTTACGCTGGTCTCTTATTGTATAAAAAGTCTATACGATGCGAGATCAGCTTAAACTGGTTTTGTGTAGGTTGACCTGTCTTAGTGTTTATTTCCTATGAACTGACGCATCCACTACGTTACCAATTGTCACGAAATGTATGAACCTAAAACGCGATCAGTGAAGAATACTTTCCATCTTAGAAAATAACTTGGTTTCCAGGACATTGTAACACAAGAAGGTGCTAATTACATAATATATCTCAATAATACAAAAAAAAAAATTAAGCAATTCATACATACGGGGGGATGGAGTTGCTCGCGTCCGTAGGATTTACCATCTTTCCTGACCCACCCTACACGTGTCCCCCGGGTGGTGCTAAACGAGCAACAACGCCGAGTATCGAGCGGCGGTCAACTAACTCGAATACTCGACCAATCAAAGGCAGGAAATGGCCTCTGAATTTCGGAACACCTACGAGGCTTGGCTTAATTGTCTGGCCTCCGAGGAAGAAAACCTACACAAAGAAAAAAAAAAAAAAAAAAAAATAACCCCAATCCTAAGGTGGGCAACGTGCCGAGAGGATGTATGACTGATGGGGAATCAGTCTCTAACGCCAACCTCAGTGGAACGGGCAACCACTGTTGTATTTGCCTTCTACTGGGAATAGGCGTCACCCCAGGTAGCGACTTTTAAATCGTCCTCACTCGTGGGAACAAAATGAACAATTTAAATTTAAATACCTCTGAAAATACGCCTCAATTAGATAAGAGTAACTCAAAAACGTTGACCCAACAACTCTTCCACAAAGGAATGTTTATAAATCGACCCAGATCAAGTTCTTTTAGCGGAACAACTAACCAAGACAAAGTGACCATTGATCTGTCAGATGAAACAGATAGAGAACCCGAAGAACAACAGTACATTGAAGTGCACTATGGCAAAAGGCAAAGATCCAGTCCAGATGCAATAATGCGTAGCCAAAAACAAACAAAATTGAGCTACTGGCTAGCAACACCAGCAGTACCAACATCTAACAGTTTCACAGGGCTCGACGATATAGAGCACGCAGATAAACCTGAAATTCAAGCACCAAAATCTATAAGACCCCCACCACTGTTTATTGACGGCGTCAAAAATATTCAACCTTTACAAAAAATATTAGAAGAAGTTGCAAAAGGAGAGTATGAAATTAAAGTACTAAGAAGCGACAGAGTTAAAATACAATCCAGAACAGCTGAATCATACTCCACTATTTACAAAGAACTGAAAGCTAAAGACACAGAATTCTTCAGTTACCAGCCTAAACAAGATCGCAGCTTTAGAGTGGTGCTCAAAAACTTACACGCATCGACAGATAAAGAAGACATAAAAATAGCGATTGAGGAGCTTGGCCATAAAGTAACAAATGTCTGGAACATCCAAAACTTAAGAACAAAACAGGCGTTACCAATGTGGAACATCGAACTAGAATCCCGTGAAAACAATAAAGACATATATAGCGTAAAATCTCTATTACAATGTCGCATATTGTTTGAAGCACCAAGACCTAAACGAGTAATCCCTCAATGCACTAATTGCCAAGATTATAATCACACACAAAAGTTCTGCAATAGAAAGCCCAGATGTGTAAAATGTGCAGGTTCGCACCACACTTCACATTGCTCACGGAAAGAAAGATCAAACCACGTTAAATGCGTCCTCTGCGAGGGAAACCACCCAGCTAACTACAAAGGCTGTTCAGTCTATAAGGAGCTGTTGAAAGTCCGATATCCTCCCCCAACCACCCAACACAAAAGAAGACTTACGAGTGTTGAACAAGCACCTACAAATAAAACAACGAATAACGGTAAATCGTATGCATCAGCCACAAAAGAACTCCCCAAACAACCTACGACGCAAACCGTTAACGTCGAAGATGACAACCAAAAAACCAACGAACTCAAAGCCATTACAGAGACACTTGTTGCCCTGATGAACCAAATGCTAATTATGACCCAAACGTTAACCGATCTAATCTCAAAAATGTCATTACATTCACAGCACTAAAACTAGGTGTATGGAATGCTAATGGCTTGTCAAATCACTCGGAAGAGTTAAAAATATTCCTTAAAATTCACCACATAGATGTCTTACTAATCTCAGAAACTCATTTCACGCCCAAAAGCTACTTTAGGATTCCCGGATACAATATGTACCACACTAACCACCCTGACAACAAAGCACATGGAGGATCTGCTGTACTCATCAGGTCTAACATCAAGCATCATGTACTACAAGGCTACTGTAAAAACTACATCCAAGCAACAAACGTCGTAATAACGGACTGGATCAGTGACATTACAATATCGGCCCTCTACTGTCCGCCGAGATTTACTATCAAGGAAACAGAGTTTAATTACTTTTTTCAATCCCTTGGAGACAGATTTATTGCGGGAGGTGACTATAATGCCAAGCACACGTTTTGGGGTTCTAGGCTTGTTCTACCCAGAGGGCGAGAACTCTTTAAATGCATCCAAACAAGAAATATGAACGTGATATCGTCTGGTCAACCCACTTACTGGCCAACAGACAAAAGAAAAATCCCGGATGTTATCGATTTTTGCGTCAGCAAAGGAATCGCAAATAACAATATATCGTGTCGGAGTTGCTGGGATCTGTCCTCAGACCACTCTCCAATCATAGTAGAACTACACACTACCGCCCAAGAATGCGCCGAAAAATGCGTTCTGCATAACAAAAAAACTAACTGGCCCCTATTTCGACAGCTCATCGACAAAGCATTCCAGGAACCAGTTCGCCTAAAAACTGAAGACGATATAACAGAAGCTGTCCTGTTCTTCAACAACAGTGTGCAGGATGCATCCTGGTCGTCAACCCCTCCACTACCACATAGAAGCACGGACAACTTTGTAACGAAACATATATTAGATAAAATAATCCAAAAAAGGAGAGTGAGGAAGCATTGGCAGCAAAGCAGAGACCCTGGTGTGAAAAAACAACTCAATCACATCAACAGACAGCTGAAACTCATTTTAGACAAGGATCGTAATGACGGATTTCATAATTATCTAACTGGCCTGGATGCTACTGCTTCCTCAGATTATTCATTATGGAAAGCCACCAGAAGACTGAAACGGCCTGTTAGTGTTTCTCCTCCTTTAAGAAAATCTGATGGTGCCTGGGCACGGACGGACCAAGAGAAAGCCGAAACCTTCTCAGAACATCTCTCAAAAGTCTTTATTCCTCATTCATATGAAGGCTCTCCAGGAAATGCTGCAGAAATCACTGACTATTTGAATACTCCTAAAAATACGAAGGAAATGCCCTTAAAATTTACAAGGACAGAAGTTGCCCAAATCATAAAAAAATCGGACCCAAAAAAGTCACCAGGATACGACCTTATTACAAACCGCACATTACAAGAACTACCAGAATCTGGCATAACTTTTCTGACGTCATTATTTAACGCCATGACCAGACTGCAGTTCTTTCCCCTGGAGTGGAAGGTTGCGAAAATTATAATGCTACTGAAACCAAACAAACAACCAGAAGAAACAAAATCATATAGACCCATTAGCCTGCTACCCATTCCATTCAAAATATTTGAATCTCTACTGCTGAAACGAATTCTACCTATACTCAACGAAAAAGGACTAATTCCTGACCATCAGTTTGGGTTCCGCAATAAACATGCCACTGTCGACCAAGTGCACAGACTAGTAAATAAGATCATGGAATCACTGGAGGCAAAGTTTTACTGTACCAGCGTATTTTTGGACATATCCCAAGCGTTTGACCGCGTTTGGCACGCAGGTCTGCTTTTTAAATTAAAAAACGCTCTACCAGATCACCTGTACGGAATACTAAAATCATTTCTACAACAGCGCCATTTCATAGTACAAAGTGGGGAAGCACTGTCTGATCTTTGTCCCATACAGGCAGGAGTGCCACAGGGTAGCGTACTGGGTCCCATACTCTACTTACTGTTCACAGCAGACTTGCCGACATCCGAATCACTAACGACTGGGACCTTTGCTGACGATACCGCCATACTAGCTGCACATAGCGACCCAAAAATTGCCTCACAAATACTCCAAGAAGGACTAAATGACATATCAGACTGGCTTAAAAAGTGGCGTATAAAAGTCAACGAAACCAAATCGGTCAATGTTACGTTTACTTTAAGAAGAGGATCCTGTCCTCCAGTCACACTAAACAACATTGAAGTCCCACGAGCAGATCATGTGAGATATCTTGGACTGTATTTAGACAAAAGACTTACTTGGCAAAAACATATTTTCACTAAGAGGAAGCAACTTGGTATCCAAACACGAAAACTTTACTGGCTCATAGGGCGAAAGTCTCAGCTATCTCTCGAAAACAAAATACTGTTGTATAAGGCAATACTGAAGCCCATCTGGACGTACGGGATCCAACTATGGGGTACCGCATCTCACTCAAACATTGAAATCATACAGAGGTTTCAAAATAAAGCTTCGCGTATGATAACCAACGCGCCCTGGTTTGTGCCGAACGAACTTCTACACCGTGACCTACGAATGCCCACTGTGAAGCAGGAAATCGTACGCCATACCAAGTCCTACAAAGAACGAATCCAACAACATCCAAATACTCTGGCTCGGTCACTAATGGAGAATTATAATAAAGCGCGTCGATTAAAGCGCAAAATACCTCAAGACCTAATCCATTCACAGTAAATATAACTACTGTTTAAACAATGAGGATGTGACACAGGTCACATACTGAGCGAGTCAGCGATAGCACCAACCAACATACTTCTGAATGTCCCACGAAGGAGACAGATTGTAGTAATAAAAAAAAAAAATAAAAAAAAAAAAAAAAAAAAAAAAAAAAATTCATACATCCCCATCCTTCTAGCTATTTACTAAATATGATAGAGTTAACTTCTAGTCTAAACAGACAGGCTGAATAATATGTAGTAGGTATTTCACCCGAAGCGGCTGCCATAGACTTTAACACCCCAATTTTTGGTATGTATTAACCAATGTCTCATGCTTTTCAGGATTCTGACGACTACTCATAAAGTCAAAAAGCTAAGTTTAATAATATTATAAGGTAAAGGTATTGTTACGTGAAATACAACTGAATTTGGGTACAAAATAACCTAAGGGTTCTGCATATTCTTTAATGTCCTAGTAGTATATCAATTGGGAAAACATTTTTATTTTTTTAAAAGCAGCTGTTGTAACTTGCTGTTAAGGGTAATGAGTGGGTACTCCCGCTCACAGTTTTAGGGCAGCGTATAAATTTTTTCTGACATCAGTTGTAGTCGTTCAATTTTCTCTCGATCGCTATCTTTCGCAATTTGCGAACGGTCTGGAGCGAAATCGCTTCCCGCGCGATAATCGACAGGCGACAGCGATTCGACATGGAGCGACTCTGATTTATGGAGCAATATTTAAGAAGGGAGCGATGCGCGTCGCCGCGGGGTTCAAAACAAACGCTTTGTAATAACCTTTTTAAACGTTGAGTTATAGGGAAAATCAGCATGTCAAGAAAATGCTGAGAAATGGTTTATATTTATTCTTTTATTTACGTTTTGCATATTATATATGTTTATTTACAAAAGTGGAAAACATGTCGGTAAACATAAAATATTGTTGTCTCGGACGTTGGTTTCTGTTCTTTGAGTTTGTTATTTCATTTTTGTTTTGAGTCCGTAGGTATATTTTTTCCTTTATTTGATTCAAAATTAGTTTATAAGGTTTATTCTAACAAGTTCCGTAGGTACATATAAACTAATTAATGCTAGTATTACTTATTATGTATATTCCTAGGTGATTTGTTAGTTTTTGTAAGTAAATAAAGAAAAATGTGAATAGACTAGGTTTATAAATAAGAGTAGGTATGTTTTTCAAAATAAGTATTTGCGAATTCAATCATTTGTTGTTAGTCGAGGAAACAAAACGGAAGAAACTCTGTGTCTGTTTTTTTGTTTTTCTGACTTTTTCACGACCTAAATCTCTGAACCAATTTTGATAAACTTTAAAACGTATAGATTTAGATAGATAGAGACAGAGTTTATGATGCGAATGAAACCGTAAGCAACATCTAGTAACCAATAAAATGTGATTATTACATAAGCATAGGACTGATTCATTATTACAATACTTAATTATTCAGTGTTATGTTGTATCATATAATTTAAGCATGGTTTAGTTTTTTAATCAATGCAAGG
Source organism: Subacronicta megacephala (assembly GCA_958496365.1). NCBI lineage: Eukaryota > Metazoa > Arthropoda > Insecta > Lepidoptera > Noctuidae > Subacronicta > Subacronicta megacephala. The sequence goes on along the minus strand of OY292520.1, from coordinate 7,602,636 downwards.
TAGCATTGAACCGGTCCTTGTGTAAATCTATGAAATTTTAACGGAATACGGCCCACTCAATCACTGACCAATAACGAAATCACAAGCATTACTTAATTATTTGGAACGAAGGTTTTTCTAGGGCATCCGCTAAGAATGGAATAAGTGGAATTCGATCTGGATTGAGAACGAGATCAATGTGCGAACCTTAGTGGGTCCCGGCTAGTATTCATCATCTCTCCTCGCAACATGAAATCACAGTCGATATCTGGAATATTGAGGTCAAAATAACTTCTTTCAATTTCGAAGTCCATCTGCAGGCCAAAAGCTTCGAGACATCCAATGCCATTTCAAACTTTGCTTTCATATATATATATACCTATTCATTCCTAATCCTGTCTATTCGTGTGACCCTCATTTCAGCTGAGTGGAGATATTTTTCATCGACGTATATCATCGGCGAGCATTGTGAGAGGGACAATATGAGCTTCTTTTTAATAGTCTTAGACGAAAGAGTGATATTATTATACTCGGGCTTAGAACATGACAGACATATTGTGACTTTTTGTTAGAAAAGTGGATTTCATCGTCATACGAGTTTCGTATAAAATGAAACATATATTTTAGAAATACATATCGAAAATTATAACAAAACTGTTTTATGAGAAAATCAACAGCAGTCGTATTTTAGTATTGCAATATTTTTTCCAGGCGTAAGTAATTTCAGATTTTGTTTTTTCGCATTTGATTGATTCCACATTGACCATTTGGTTAATAAGTAGATACTATAGTATTTTCTATAACTAGAAGGGTATCTTAAATACCCCTTACAAACCCATTGGATGAGATCGCATGCCCTAATTTAATTAACCACCGAACCAATAACTTGACTGTTAACGATTAATTAGCTATTCATTAATCAAGTTACCACAGCATGTAACTTTAATATTATAGCGTTCAAAATTAGTGCGCATGTCGCGAATAAATTGGAAATTGTTCCGAAAACGTAAACATGTTTCATCTCGGAAAGAAGCCGGGTGCCCCTTACATTGTAATGTTAAACACTTTTTAGTTAATTACGACAACCCTTACAGTTGAGTGAGCAATTTCGTGGGCGCAATAGTTAGGGTGGCTACAATCGACCAAGTTTATCATAAAAAAATTATTATTATCATGGTACTGTTCAAAAATAAGTTGGTATTAATCTATACTTATATGATATAGCTCAATAGGTTGTTTGTTTGAACACGCTAAATTCTGGAACTATAAGTCGGTTTTGATAAAATCTTTATCATTTGATATAGAATTTAAGCATTATGCATTGGATTACGCTATGTCTCTTAGGAGCGGGGCAAAGTGGTCGAAACCGTGGGGCACAGTTATAGTAGATAAGTTGTCAATATGAAAGAGAATCTTAATGCAAATCGGAGAAAGCTTCAAATATCGTGCTTTATGATTATAAACTTGATCGTGTTATTACGTCATCGCTTCCTGTCTGTTTATCTCAGATTAATCTGAACGCTACGATAAAATGTTTTCTCTTCGGTAACTTTACACATCGGCGAGTTATCCCGATATGGAGTTTGGCAATAGAAAACAGTATAGGTAGCCTTTAATTAGTAGTATAGATAAAAATAGTTCCTAATAAAATATTATTTTTTTATAAGTAAAAATACTCGTACGACTTTAGCATTAGTTAAAGGGTCCTAAGCGCCCCTGCGCTCAATTCTGGGTTCAATTCCCGAGTTGAGCAAAGTGTTAGGTACATATTGGATTTTTCTATGAAATTTTCAGTAGCAGCTCGAAATTTGAGTTTGTAAGCAATGGCAATAAGCTCGCCCGCTATTACCTACACTACATCTCTGCGTAATCCTTCGGGGAAATAGGCGTGGTAGGGTTTTTTTTATGCAGACTGAAACAGAACACGCAGTGATTCTCCTAAATTCTTTCTGGCATCACGTTGTAAAAAATGCACGTCAATGAAGCTAAAAAATCAGGGTACAACTTTAACAAAAAAAATACTGTAGGTACCTAAATTTTATTATTATAACAAAAATAATTAGGATGTGACTTGACATTTTAGCTATCACCCCAACACGAACGCACCTGAGATTTCCAAAAAAACCTGGACTAACGAAAAATTCTTCGTCCGGTTTTAATGTTGTCATTTGGACAGGCGGAAAGGTCCACTTTTTGCATTGGGGTTTTTCGTGCAAAATAATGTGACATTAATAAGTCTCACCTCCCTTTAAAGGGAGATGTCACGTACGTATTTGGGTCAGCTCTTACATTCATGTCGCTTTGATAAATAATTAGGGTTCAGTGACAAAAAACACTGAACAATGGAGCCTTTTTGCGGCTCAGTGATGATCATCTGTTTGTTATACGCAGTAATTATGTATACCTAAGTTCCGTAGTTTTCTTACAAATATCATTTTTTATAACGATCCAAACTGACAGCCATTTTAGTACTTAGCAGTATTTTGCAAAATGATGTCTTCGTAGTATGTGAGGTGCGTCTCGCACTTGACCGCTTTTTATTTAAATTGGGACTACGGTACGTGCGAAACGTGACCCATTTATAATTCACGTAGATTTACGACAAACCAACTTACAGTGTAAGCGAGTAAAAAATAATTTAACTGTTTGTTCATTTCTATAATAAGTATTGTTGTAATTATTCTTCCTACCATTTTAACGACATTTTAAAATATATATTTATCCTAGGAAGATTAACGGAAAATCAGTTAACATCAGTAACATCGAAAGATATAAATAATTCAGATGTCATTAGATCCTTTAGATAAATAACAAATGTAGAAGAAACGTGAGATAATTAAATTATTAATGTGACATAAGATAATTATGAAAATAATTACAGTGCGTGCAGTTCTACATATATATAAGGAAATAAAATAAAGACGCTAGTTAATAGTGGTCGACAGGTACCCCAACAAATTGGGAGTAAGGGGTTATAATTGAATTCAATCGATTAGCCGTTTCTTTGAAATTGATAGCAAGTCATCGAGTTCCGAATTCATGATTCTTATTTTTTGTTGATAGAGTTATAAGTATCCACAAGAATCTAGTTAAAAGATATACAAATAACAAAAGCTATACCATACATAAAAACATTAATGGTAGAAAATTTAACAATTATTTATACTAACATTATGTTCAAAACTCTATATAATAAGACTGAATTACACCGAGCTGAGCTTTGATACAATCCGCACATTTGAATAATAAACATCACATAAATATATATTTTATCCAGCAGGTAGACGCACAATCCAAACGCGCAAATAAGTAGAGTGTATAAGGTAGAATCGAAATGTTCGCAGGGAAATTTTCCTCCGCACACAGAGCCTTAATTTGCATTGGAGCGAAAATATTTAATCAGGCGTATAATCTTAGCGTTCCATACGCTTTTGTGGCACAAACGCGCACCCGGATAAACTGAGCACTGTATACGGAATACTATATTTTGTAAGGAATTCGTCTCACTTTATTGTGAAAATGAGAAAATGTATTTTTTTAGAAGTAACCTATAATGGCAGGAGCATACAGAAAAATAGCCAAAGATCATTTGCGTCAAACTACTGATATTTCTACGGGCGCTATTCTATTTCTAAAATGGCGCTTTATATTTGCTTAAGAATTTAAACAGGTTCTGGCATGGCTTCGCAATGATAATAATCAACATACAGGTATTGAGTACTTACTTTTTTAACATTAAGTTTTAATCGAAAATAATATACCAATTAAAACTGGATATAACGCTCCTATAAAACGTACCTACTAGTTCCCAAGGGTATACGCGCTATTTCAAACATATAATGCAAAACTCAATCAAATCAGCTAACCGACGAATGTATAAAGAGTAGCTAGTACACTGAATTAATCCTACTCTCAACTAGTGCAGGCCGTAAAACCAACAGAGATAACACGTTATAAAGCCTTTGGGCTTGGATTGAACGTTAACAGTTATTGCTTCGATCTGGTTTGTAACATTCCATGTAATCATGCTGAATGCTCGTAAATCTGGTTGAGCAATGCCAATTAAACTATGGATCTTATAACATTTATATTTTATAACATACTATCACCCTTGTATTTCTGTAAGAGTTCGCCAGAGGTGTACTAATGAGCCTATTGCCATTAAACGGGCACGAATCAAGACTTCGAGACACTAAACCAAAATAAAATATAAATAAAATACAATTTAATTCCTCAACTTTTCATCACAGGCTTTAGTTTCAGGGATTTATAAGCCGCACCGCTTTCACCAACATTGATCCATTTCAGATATATCTTATAGGTAATCACTATCCCTATCTCTTTGTGGGATAATGCGTAAAGGTATCATCATTATCATAGCAACCTTCTTACGTACCTACATAAGCTCGCAGTTGGGCCGTACTCTATTCTGTTCCATTACGGCCTCGATCCTCCCATCTAGAATTTAGATAAATGTAGTAAAGTAAATAGCACCTAATGCACGAAGATAGGTAGGGTCCATGTAAACTCGAGTGTACCTAATATATTATGCGTTATTCGGTTTCAATCTATCGATTTTACTTTGGCGTTGTTAGAAAGCGGGACTTCGCGATTTTCCGCACCATTAGTGATGTGACAAACGGCGGTTTGTACTCACGATGTCGTTTTCGTCCATTACGAGATTTCAAAGATCGAACATTCGTATTCGCCCTTTTAACTTCGATCAAATATCGCTCTTATTTTCGCAGTTTGGAAACTTCGCGGATTATTTTGGTAAATATGGTAAAGACTGATTTGTTTCAAAGATTCTTTTTGAAGACATTTATTTTATATTTCCCATCCTTTTCAATTTATGCAGCTTTGAATATTTCCTGACACTTTTGCTTTGAAGCAAAGGGAAATGGATTATAATTAAATAATAAAACGGATTTGGAAGTCAATAGCGGAAGAGTCTCATTTAGATAATCCAGTCCGTAATTAATGTGTTACATTTCATATTCCGTTTCATTACCCGCCTGAATACTGTTGCTTTCAGAGCGAGTAGGATTTACATATATTTTTTGTTACTTACGATCCAACAGCTAAATTTGACATTATACGGTTTACGAGTATTTGTCACAGTTTTATACAGATTTTAACCTTCAAACATAGAGGTTCCATGTTCGACTGTATGTATTTTTTTTTAATATAATTGTTTATCGATTGCTCCGTCAATGGCGAACCGATTAAGAAAATTATTTTTTGTTGAAATGAAATGAAATGAAATGAAATGAAATGAAATGAAATGAAATGAAATGAAATGAAATGATATTTATTTCTGTAAATAGATCTTTTAAGACACTTTTACAAGTCGTTTTTTTACATATTTTTTTTAACTAGATGGCGTCGACGTTTCCTATCTGACGACCTCTGAGAAGAAACGTCGAAACAAACTCAGAGAATCATGGTCTCTTTTAAAGTCCAGACAATAGTTATATTATATGCGAGTTCAATGTAGGGCAAAATCTGAACAGGCCTTTTGAAGAAAGAACCATACCAGCTTTGAGTTGACCTGTCCTAACTGACGGAACGCATACATCAGTCATCGTGTAGCTCAACCATTTTTTAGGGAGCCCAACGACCCGACGCACAACGATACCAGATCAGCAAGACATTTGCGTAGGTCATGGGAAATACTCAAAACTTTCAGAAATCTTTAATATAAATAAATGTTATACGAGTTAAAACCGACATAGTACTCACATTTACATTTTGTATGGTACAGTGTACATTAATAATAATACTATGCATGATAACTATGACCTACAAGGCAACTCAGTCAACTCGTGAAAGGAAAAAAATAAAAATAATAATATTTGAGACACGATAGCCAGCAAGTCGACCAGTCACCACAAGCAGCACCCGTTCACGAGTATAACGCACGGATCAGCCATCTCCTCCCTCGCCATTTTAGAGGGAAGGGGGTGACCCGACCAATGACGCTACCGCAAGCAATGACATCTAAGGGAGCATGACGACAATGCAGCCAGGTGTAAATTATGTTACAAAAACATGTTGTACTGAGGACCGAGGTCACTAGTAACTGCATTACACATAAATGTTCACAAATAAAATTAAATAGTAAGTTGAAAAAGCTATACTCTCGAGGATACATTTTGAATGGAATATAATTAATGGAATACAGTTTAAATGGAACCACATTTAAATTTGATGAATACCTGATACCTAACGCAGTGGCGTAGCATGGGTCACTAGCACCCAGTGCGGATCCCGAATTTACCGCCCTTTCATTTTTTAAATGAATAACAAAAAATGTAGGGCATGATAAAACTAAACTGAAAAGTAAAAAAACTGAAAAAAAATATTTTTTTTGACAGTCAGTGAAATGCCGCCCCCGCCAATTTACCGCCCTTTCATTTTTTAAATGATAACAAAAAATGTAGGGCATGTTAAAACTAAACTGAAAAGTAAATATAAACCGAAAAAAAAAAAAAAATTTTTACCGTCAGTGAAATGCCGCCCCCGCCAAAGTGCCGCCCGGTGCGGACCGCACCCGCCCCCCCCCCCCACGCTACGCCACTGACCTAACGCAAAATTAAAAAAAAAAACAATAATAACATGTAAGCACTTAGGTACCTACTTATCTAATAAGTAAAACCTAGTACCTACTTGGAACAGTCGTAGCGTTTCGCTACTGCGCTTCGTTCGGTGAGCGAGAGGGCCGGAGGCCCAATTCCTCCCTCAATCCCGTTCCTTCTCCTTTTCTCCTTCCCCTCCCTTTCCACGTAGGCTCACCAACGCATCTGCAACTCCTTTGGTTTGGCACATGTCCATTGACGGCGATGACTACTTACCATCAGGTAGCTCGGCTGTTCGATTGCCGAGTAATCCCGTAAAAAAAATATTAAACTTCATCAAATAAAGCTTCGTGGTTGCGTAATAAACCAAAAAACTGAAAGAGAGATACTTTCGCATTTTTAATATGTAGTTTGGATTTATGCACATATTACATTGTTATATGGACATTGACTTTGACTTAAAAAGTCCGTTGAGGAAAAAAAAAAACTTAAATAAATAACAATATATAATTTGCCATCTGAATTTGTTTTTTCTATAAAAAGCAAATATCTATTTATCTATGTTATGGTAAATATTTGATCATAATGACTTATACCTCACATATTTTTCATGGGAACAGAACTATAATATATATATTTCCCTTTCACTTGCAATATACAGGTAAATTTAATTTGGACATCAAAGAGATCGAATTTGTTTGACTTGGCTCCCTAATATTGCGCTTTGTACGCTGATTTACAAACGTTTTCAGTCAAACCATTTGCTGAAATAGTTTGAACGTTTGGCTGGGCAGGTCGACACTCAATTTTTTAAAGTAAAAAAGGTCTACATTATTTAATCATTCAGGTCATTTTACCAAATAATGAAATATGATTGAAAAAGTCTCTTTAACCGACATAAAAAAAGGAATTTTCAGTTTGACCCGTATGTTTGATGTATGTATGTGTGTCCGCGATTATGTTGTGTTTAGCTGAACCGATTTAGATGCATTTTTCAGAAAAGTATTTGTTATATTCTGGAGAAGGTTTTGGTATGTTTCGTTAGCAAATGGATAACCCGTAATATCGTTTTCATGGATATTATTATTCAACTCGGCCGATTTTGTTGATGCGGTTTATTTATTTGAAAGGGCACGCTCCTGAGGTGGTCTCATATATTCATTCAAGTTATGTGAAGATGTGATCACTAAACATTTTGGAATAAAATAACTTTTGACAGAAAAGTAAAACCGCCTTCGAAAAATGATGTCTAAAACTGTTTCGTAAGTGGCCTTAATTTGAGTGGATCTTTTGATTTATAGTTAGTTGTTTTATTTTCGTTTCGTGTACTTGTTACTTGTTATGTTTTTAGTAAATCATAATATTTATTTACTGTAAATATGGACTTCATGGATATTATATATGGCTGCATTGGCGCTTTGGTTGAACAATCTCAGTTTGGAACAAATATTTGTATAGCCTAGAGTAGACCGCTAAGTATATGTTGTGTTATGTTTCAAATTCAAAACAAATATATTTCTTAATAAGTAGTTGTTGCTCGCGGTCTTATTCGCATAGCAAAGGACTTTTTCCGTGAAACGATAGCATATATATTTAACTGATTTAGTATATATCCGATTCAGAGGTGTAAGCGTTACAGAAAAACAGAAATACCTCTGCATTTATAATACTAGTAAGAACTTTTTGAGTCTAACAGAACGAAAATTATCTATATATACCTAGGTATATGTTATGAATATCAGCTGACCGCATGATTTTTACTCTATTCAGGGGATAATACGCGAGGCATTCAGATCTGGGGCATCGAACAGAAAAGTGTTATCATGAGACTGCAGATTCGATCCGTGGATACATCGAGTTATTCACCACAATGATCTGCTCCCGGCTGATCCCTCTATACTTCGTGAACGTATGTACCTAAATCCTTTGCTATTCACGTTTTCAGTATTATATAAGTCCGAAATATATATTTAACGTGGCACAGGGATTTATAAAATAGATTATTTTACTTGGTAAGTAGGCAAGAATCATTTCTTTCAAATAAAACATATACAACTCTACGTAGTATCGTAGGTGAAAATTCAAAGAATTTAATTACACAATTGTGATCATAACTATATTTACAACTACAATCAAAAGACATCCATTGCTGACCAAAATGTAGATAAGGCCGAAACAAAGGTTTGCAATTAAAAATTCTATCAATACGCTAGTTTACTGATTATTTTTAATATCTTTACGACAAAGTTGACCTTAAATAGCGCCGATCAGCAAAAACAAAATTAAAATCGGTACAAAAATAAGGAAATTATAAGCCTTTTTAATTTTTGGCTAGACAACCAGCGCACTTTAGGAACATGTGACGTCTAATGTTCCATTAGTCATACAAATTCTACACTAACATTTGTTTTGCGGGAAAGGGTTAAAGCATCCCTCAATCCCCACCAAAAACTTTAAAAGCTTATATCTCAGAAGTTTATGAGTCAAATTAAATTATTTTTTCATTAAGTATACGTATAGGTATAAGTATTCGTATTAAGTATACGAATAAACTTAAAATAGTGCAGTAAAAATTGTTGATAAATACAATTACGAAAATAAACGCATAACTATAATATTTTTTGCGCGCGCGATGTCTAGAAACTAAGTCTGGGAGAGCGTAAGTACATGGGTTCAGTTGAACACGAAGTTTTAGCTGGCAAGAAATATTGTGATGCTGTGGTACAACCACAAAAATAACATGGGCAAAACATATGTTTTGTATAATTTATACACAAATCGTCCTTACAAAATTTTGTTTGACTTTTCATAAACGCCATCAACCAAGATAATTTTCAATAATTCTGATTATGATATACTTAAACAATAAATATTGTTTTAACTTATTCACTTTTACTAACAACTTTTGTTACTCCTATATAATTATGATAATTGTCTAATTGAAGTGTATTTAATTCTACTTTTTGTTTGTTTTTTGTTTTATATCACTGCACGATGTGGACTCCTGTAATTGAGGAAACACAAGGAGTATAAGTTATTGTAAACACTATTTAGCACGTAAGGAGTATTCTCTGTTGGAGATCCTAATATATGAAATAAAAATGTGATTAAAATCTATGAAGTCCTGAATCCGGCGCAGCTCTATAAAGACGTTGATCTTTAAATGTGTTCGTATAATTTTCTCGTAGTATGTAGCATGAAAGCCACCTAAGGGGCTCAAGGGAGCCGCAGCGACCGGGGCCGGAAGGACGTGCCGTTGCGCAGCCCGCTACCGGTGCCGGCCGCCATCGTCACATCCGCCGCACTGAGGGAAATTATTTTAACGCCAGTAAGAGCTTATTCGAGCTCCCACTCAGCAATTACATTAAGGGCTTTTGATGCAAAGCTTTTATTGATACACGTGCGAAAGGCAAGTTCAAAAGAGCTCTACTATTATGAATAGAGCATCAGTGCTGAAATAACGAGTGATATTCGAATTCAACGCATACCGGATGACGTATACCGTTGCGCTGTGCTTAAAATGATGTAGTGAAAATATTATTTTATTTTGTTTGATAAATAAATCGACGCGAAAGCAAAGTATATTAGATTTTTACAATGTGTAATAGTAAGACTGTATGTATGTTATTTCAATATCAGTTTCCAAATTAATGATTATGCTGGGAAATTTTCTTTTTAAAGCCTTATCTTCTGCCACCTTTATAGGCGTCATGGTATTTTGAAGTCCTTCCAACTATAAGTAGCATTTGCTTTCCTTACCGTAGCGAATGCTCTTCGTTTGAGTTTTCAAAATCATATTAAACAAAAAAATATAATGATGATTTCCAGTTTCCTTTAAGTCGTCTTATAATAATATACAAAGCAATAATTTATACGGATAAAAGAAAAGTTTTAAAGCTATTGGAAACATTTTACTTTTAATCCGTGGCTCATAAATTTACCTACTCCTCGGTACAAACTTCTATTCGCTTAGGCAGATTAACCGTTATTTTTCGTCCTGGTTTTAATGCACTTTCGAATGTATTAACGTCACGAGCTAGAAGCAGCACTTTAAATTTATGACGTAATGATAAATAATGGTGAAAGGAATAGTGTCTGGTGTCTGCATAATATGTATGTGCTAAGCCAATTTATGGATATCCTGAGTAGCAAAACCTTGTTGCTTTATTTGTTTTTTTTTTTATAGCAGGTGGAAAAAGTATATTGTATTATGAAAATTCTCGTGGATCCTCTGCCACCGTACCTATTAGAAAACGCATTTGCCTTCACTTGATTTATGGTCTTTCTCAAAAGGGAGGAAAAACTATTAAACCATGTAGCGACTGGTACAACAAACATTTAGGAATATACATAGGTTCAGATTGTCTTATTAAAATGTTCGTTCCCTGCACTTGACATTTAAGCAAATAACGTCACCTCAAAGACGTAAATTCAGAATGTGAAGGCACATTTCGACCTGGCGGTTGGGACTCGCGGTGTGGTCATAGCGTCTGGTGAACCTAACCAGAAGATTCACGTTCGAATTTTTCCTTCACTAAAATTTATTTATCTAAATTGTATAGGTAGCTGCTGGCCGCGGTTATACTCGCGTCCCGACAGAATTTACTTACTATAACTTAGATCCTAAGCTGCATATGAAAATGTAATTTTGAAGCGTCGGTAGCCTAATGGCTAGGGCGTCGGACTTGCGATCATATGGTTGCCGGTTCGAACCCCACCCATTCCACTACCGACGTGAACCCACTCGTAACACAAGCATTTAGCTTAGCACGAGGGGTTAACAAGAATACTAGTAATGTGTGACCCACATTGCTAGTAAGCTTTCATTAGAGAAAAAAAAAAATCAGATAGCGGACTAAGTTAAACCTAAACCAGTAATACAACTGTTTAAGCCGTATGGATATGATTGCCGCTTTGATAAGTCTTTAAAAACTTGTCATAGGTAAAAATATCCGGCTTGGTTACTTGTGTTTCTCGTCATAACTACAATAAATAGGGAAATACGGTTAAATAAAAGCGGATCACAGCAAAATGGCTACCAGGAAGAAGACCAATTGCGTACATGACTTGAATTTTGGATGTAATAAGGATTTATGTTGAATTGTGTTGGATTTATTTACTGTGTCCCGGAAATTAGTTTTGTCGTCAAAATACATTATGCGACCTAATCTAAGGATGAAAGATAATACAATGTAATTAGTATCATACTTCTTTATGCCAAAGGTACAATTTCAATGCCATATTGGAGATTGCCAATCATTCAACTACGTTTTTTTTCCTAGCCGTTGCCGTCCCACTGCTGGGCAAAGGCCTCCCCGAACTACGTTTATATAACTTTTTAAGTAACAAAATAATACCTGTGATACGTTGTTCCGATTTGAACATGCTGTTAGGTGTTAGAGAACCAGCGAAAGTAGTGGCTAACGAAGGTGGAAACTACCCTGTGAAAAAGAAGTCTGTAAACAATCGAATCAGGCAAACATAGTTACAGTAAGATAGAGGTTACACAGCGATACTTACTGTTTTTTTAAAGATAGCGCGGCCAACTTTTTAAATGTACAATTAACGAATAAAAAGTACATTCCGCCTATAAACAAATATTTTGATAGATACTAAAATTTGGCTTAGATGGGAATTGAACCAGCGACGAAGTGACCAGCTCAACGGCCTCAATAAATTTATGTACAGATCGAGTTATTCAGTCTACCGTGTCTTCTTCAGTTCATCTTTCTTATGCCTGCTAATAGATTCACTCAACATGACATTAATGTACCCAATTAACACGTGTATTACACCATCTCTCATGTAACTTAAAACATATTTGAACAAAGCCTATGCTAATCCGACATTAATTAAGTAATTTATTTAATTTCATAACACAATAAAGAAAACCAACATTCACGGTAAATTGCGAAACATGAAATTACCATTTAAAACGAAATAACACATGTATGAAATAACCGTGTGTTCCCGCATTAGAATGAGCTAATCCCGCCGACACACTAATGTCTTAAGGAGGAGAAAATGCGGATTTCCTCCCGTGAGATATTAGGTTTGTTGCACACGCGAAATAAAGACGAACCCACACGTATTTCATACAGCTGGGAAAAAGTATCACGTAGATGTAACACAGCGTCACTCCCTAAACGGCTGCCTTCTATAGTAGCCGGGCAATAAATAAAAAAGGCGATTTAGGAAATCCCGACATGACTCCCCGGATTTATACAGAGTGTTCTGACGCAAACTTTTCCTTGAGGTCATCAAAATTCTCCCCCCGTGCGGACGATTGAATGTTATGGGCCGCGAGACGCTCTCCACTTCTGAGTTATAGCTTGTTGCCCCCTGACATGCTTACGTACTGATTTAATTCAATGATTATGTTGCGCCCGCCACACAAACGAGTAGCTTTCAGGCCGGCTTTCATAAAAAAAGTTACATCGTTGTGAATAAAACACACAGATTTGGTGATAATTATGTAAAACACGGATATACTAAAACGTTGATCTATTTTTTGTTTTATATAGGTATGAGATTCTAGTTCCGGTAACTTACTAAGTATTTTAGCCAGTGAAGTAAAAATAACGATTCCCGCTTTAGGGCGATCATCTCATACAGAAAATAATGTACAAAACGTTATCCTAAGACCAAAAACGGTTTATTTTTTCGGGGTAAACAATTTTGTGGTGTTCAATATCTGATACCGCTAACTTATCCCTGTCACGTAAGCAATGCATACAAATAATATCGACAAAAGTTTGTCTGTAAATACGAAATAAAATTTTATTTACGAGATATTTATGATGTTTTTTGTTGTTTTTCTATTTGTAGGGATTCAAAAAGCTGTCTGGGGGTATTTCTTTCGAGTCTAAAATACCAGACAGCCTCCCCAAGTGGCAAACGATCCGTGAGGTTTTCCGTACCTACTATAAAAAAAATATATTTAATGGGTTATTTATAAGTTATTTTATTATCTACGAACATTATGACTATCATAATTATCAGATCAATAAGGCTTCATTTTTATATCCTTCGTTTGAAATCAACATATAATTGAACGTATACCATAAAAACGATATCTACAATACTGCTAATAACTGCAACATTATACTTGCAGTGAAACGTACATCGATTGCATAGAAAGTAGAGTGTTGCACGTCAGCCGTGCATAACGCGAGGTCATTTATAAACGCGGTTCATATCGCGTGATTTGGTTTGCTAAGCGGAGTGAGACATGAGCGAGTGTCAGCCCGCGCCAAATGTATGGAACTCTCGTTATACTTGGCAGCGATAAGGCCAATTTATATGAGTACGTACCATGAACATTAAGCCGATAGTGTATGAGACGCTCACACTCCAGTCGTACATTTCTGATTGTATTAATAGTTCAAGTCTGGTGATATGGATCGATACTATTAGATACCTTCTTCACATTTTATTGAAGTCTGAGTAATATGAAACACTTCAAAGATTTATTTCTATTTATGGCTCTAAAGAGGCTAGTATTTTCATCCAGTAATATTTCATCACACGTTTTTTATATTAAGAAATAGTAGTATTTTTTTAATACGTAATAATTCGTACCAAAAAAAGGCTTTCGTAAGCGAATCATGGCAGCCCGCGAAGTAAATAATTGCTTTACTAATGTGCCTATTAAATTATCATTTGATAGGTTAAGTTTCACCAAGTATCCTAATTATAAAAAGTGGAAAGGAAAATTCAAACCTTAGCTGCATACTTATTATTAAGTCTCATTAAGATACCGCTCATAGTTGTTTAGTTCAAAACTTTCTACGTGATCGGTACTTTATCAGATCGAACTAAATTCGCCAAAATGGACAACTGTAGAGGCAATTACCATAAATAATGTGTCAGTTCTAAATTAATAAACGTTTGGACAATAACTCAGACTAAATGTAACGCAATACGGGGGAAATTACAGAGCAATTACATTGTAATCTACTTGTATCATTTGCGGCTTACGTGCTGACAATTTTAAATTTTGATTAAATTAATTAGTCAGATACATACTTAGATATATTTTATTTAGCATATGTAGAATTTTAGACTAATTAATTTTAGTCTAAGAGTCGCTGGCAGATTCACACAGACATACAAAAATACATAGTCATTTATTTATATATACGGAGTTTCGATATGTCCCCAGTTAATGGCAATAAGCTCGCCCACTATTAGAGGATCTAAACATACTAACTATTGGTGTACATAAGTACACCTCTAACTAATGCTTCGAAGAATACCTACTGCTGCTACGTTAATATTCATAGATGATCGTTCTTAGAATATAAAAACCTTGTCTGAAATACTTTCTTGAATTAGCTCCTTTAACTTAATATTCATGTAGGTTCGATTTCGATATTTTTCAGGGTTCAGAAGATATGAATATTAAAGATATTTGAGGGATTGGACATAATTAGACTAACTTAGGACAAAGTTTAAAATTATAATTAAAAAGCCTGGAACAGCTAAAATAAATTAAAAGCAGCCAGACATTTTCCATTCCATTTTTTTAATCCTTTAGAGAACCGATATCAGTTCTGAATACTTTCAAATATCGAGAGTTCGAAATAGAAACTATATTGCAATACAAGTACTTGTATTGAAATATATTTTCTCGTTCGAATTGAAAACATATTTTTAAGCTGCAATTTAATTGGTCTTCTGCTAAAGGAAAGTAATGAACAAAAACAAAGCAACGTAATAAAATAAGGGTATACGAAATTTCTAGAATCGAGGTGCATTTGAGTTGGGAAAGTTTGGGAAATGAGAAGAATTTGGTTGTGATTTGTATCATTAATTTATGCTATGATAATGATTTCTAAGCAAATGTGTTAGTAATATTATGATGTGACTATATTGGTGTGCAGTGATAGCCTTGTGATATGATCATTGGACTGCCAAGTCAAAGGTCTTGAGTTCGAATCCAGGGCACGCACCTCTGTCTTTTCGAAGTCATGTGTGTATTAATATTTAATTATCACGCGCTTAAACGGTGAAGGAAAACATCGTGAGGAAACCTGCAGGCCTGAGAGATTTTCTTGACGGCATGTGAAGTCTGCCAACCCGCAGTAGGCTAGCGTGGTAGACTATAGCCTAATCCCTCTCGTTCTGAGAGGAGACCCGTGCCCAGCCGTGGGACAATGTAATGGGTTGATGATGATGATGATATATTATAGTTGATGTAACAAATCCCACTCTCATGAACCTAGAATGTGTTATAGACAGCAATATGAGAAAAACAAAAAAAATTGACGCCCAAGGAGAAACTATCCGCCATATCATATTATGCTGCTTACGTGTGTGTAAATAATACTTATTAATTATACTTACCTGTGGTATTAAATAGAAAAGTTTGTTCTACAACAACTGTACCTACTTTACTTGTAATGTTGTCCAAAATAAAGCACAGTTGATATGCTGTACAGACCATGTTAAAGTCTACTAAGTTATTCCTCTTAAATCACAGTTTGTCTCCTATTACAGTCCCAGTGCGCTTTGGATAAGCATTGCGAATGCTAAGCCGTTCGCAGAGCCAACTACTTTGAAAACTCAAAGTGCCACTTAATGGCACATACGTTTACAGCTGTAAGGCCAATAAGTTCAGATTTGAGTTTGTAATAGTACGCATGCATGGAAGTTTATTTGGATGATGTGTGACTTTACAAACAGTGCAGCAGTCAAGGTGGCACCCTCGCCTCTATAGTTTCGTTTTGTTTTAAGTCGTCTGTCTTTTCTATTTTGAAATAAACCAGTCACAGGAGATCATGAAGGGTTATTACGGAAACTTTTTTCTTTACTACGTCTCCTAAGTAAGTGATGGATAGGTATTAGATACCTTTACAAAGTAAAGTCTAGTTTATTTTCCATTTTTTTTAAAGCTAGCTACTAGCTAGGTATATGGGTCACACATTACTAGTATTCTTGTTAACCCCTCGTGCTAAGCTAAATGCTTGTGTTTCGAGTAGGTTCACGTCGGTAGTGTAATGGATGGGGTTCGAACCGGCAACCACATGATCGCAGGTCCGACGCCCTAGCCATTAGGCTACCGCCACTTCTGTCTTCTTCAATAACGTACCTAATGAAAAATTCAATATGTACTTTATTGAAGGTGAGTTGGTTTAAGGTTTATTAAAATACGCCTACGGTCCGTACTACGTAAAAATAAATACTTCTTGAAGGATGTATTCTGCCGTTATGTACATTTTTATTTATCATCATAAGTATGGAGGAGATACTAGGCACTGTACTGGATATCAGACATATTCGCATTTACATGAATGATCATTGTATCAGCTTTAGTAGGATAATGTGCGTATTATACTGTGTCTTGGTCCCACCACCTCAACATTTGCATATTAGCCATTACGTTATAGTCGGAGCGTTCATAGATAGTGGAAATGTCTATTTTGTGTCTAATATCTCCATTGCTCGAGTCAAAGATTTATCGTCATGCTTGAAGGGTTTAGCGGAGGGCTACCTACTGTTTTAACATAAAATATATTAAGTGGATCCATGTGGTAGGGAGAGAGCACTGAAAACTTGGCTAATGAGGTGGAGAAAGACTTACATACCTGTATATAATTTTAGGTGGTCGTCTAATGTTAATGATTAAACAATTATTATGTACCTGCTTCTCATTACACTTAAACTACATATATGGTTTTTAACAACAATAAACAAATATTCCTATCTGTAACGGATAGCTTATAAATATACCTCTAAAAGACTCAACCTGTATATATTAACTTCAATGTAATAACACTTGTTTTGTTGGTTATACCCGAATTTTCCGACTAGTGCTGCGGTGAGATCATAAGTTAATCTTTTGTTTTTCAATATCTGTATATGGAGCAAAATGAAAACAGTAGTGGAGTAGGTATCTTGACGTATTCTTCTCCAAAGGATCAACTTTTTAGAACCGCACAACTAGAGTCAATAACGTTTCATAAAACGCTAGTAAAAGCTTATTTGAAATAAAAACATTTTATTTGATTTGATATATAAATAGGCACACAAAAATAGTTAGGTAGGTACCAATTTTACTTATTGACGAGCTTTAGTGTTACCAATAAAAAACATTTTTCAACTACATTGAAGCGTGATCGGGGAACACTAGTAGATATAAAAAATAGAAAAAGGAAAGAAAAACATCGACTTCTAGGCATAATATTATATTTATCCAGTCGTACAAATGCTATCTAATAAGAGGACTGGAATCAAGTAAGTAAGCTTAATAACGTACTTTATCCTCTGAAGTACAGTCATCCGATAAAGTAATTGAATACTGTTTGTTGTTTATTCAGTTTATATGAAACATAACAGCTACGAAAATCTAATCCCGGTATCAACGCGAGCGGGGTGTGTCGAAGTATATCAATATAACTTGTATGTATTTATTTCAGTTCTAGTGCAAACAAAAGTATTTTCTATCTATATACAATTTTAAAATACTTGTTTCTGTACATTGAATATATAAAAAATATGGAAAAGAGTAAGTTAAAATTGAGATTTTTGGAATTCTTGTCTTTTTGTCTGTTCTTGTCAACGTAGCGTCAAAGATGTTTCTTATTCAATTTATGTAAGTTTACGTCAAATCTAATTCAGTCTGTAATTAATTATTATTGATGTTTCAATAACCGTTCATTAGAAGACGATTTAAAAATATATGGCGTTCAACTTTGAAATCTTTAGAGCATGAGGACTCTTTGCACCCTCTTGTGTTCACTTAGCTATGACAATTGTAGTAGGTATATTATATGTGTTATGAGTTTAAGTTAGCCAATCTACTTTATATAAAAACACAATTCTGATCAGTGACTAATCACAGATTCGTCGTGGACGAAACGTTTTGGATAACCAGTGAAATAGATTTTAAGTCTTAGAAAAGAATGATAGTATAAAAACATAAACTAATGCTACTTCAAATATTTACTCCTAAATATATATTTTCAGAAGTATTTTCTGAAATATAGGCTTTATTTATGACACAAATGACAATGTTCACAGCTTAGAAAAATATATCGTGCCACTAAAAGTTGTGCGATAAGGCCTGGCGAAAATATTAGACAGCTCGATAAATAACGAAATTGTTAGGTCTTTAGGAGAATATTAGGCGACACAGCAATATAGTCCCTACTATGATAGTCGACTTACATCGTAAATTCAAATCTACGTACTCCGCGGTCCTGGGGTAAATAAGAGCTTGGATTTGGAGTGAGACTTATAGATTAATTTTAGTAAAATAATTTGTTAGATTTCAAAGTTATGTAACCTTTATAATTAAAACTAGGCTTACATCCACGACTTCGACTGTGTGGATATCAGAATTTAAAGTATTCTTTTGTATTGTAAGCGTAGCGAAGCGTTATAGGTTATAAATAATATGGTCAAAAATATGGTATAAGGTTATAAATAATGGTCCTACTTTACCAATAAATTATTATAATTATTATAAACCATCTGTGTGATTAAGAAACATCCAAACACGCAAACTTTCACATTATGGTATTAGTAGGATAATTTGAAGTCCTTATCAAAACGCCATACCATTTCGCATGTATTCCCCGAAGGGTAAGACAGAGGATTACTAATGTACTCCCATATTTCGAGGGTATTTTTAGGTCCAATGTTATAGAGGTGAACCTATTGCACACACGAATCGGAACTCCGAGCTGCTACTGAGGCAATTGAACCCAGGATAGCAGTCATGCTTAGGACCACTAGACTAATGAGGCAGTTTGAAGTAGCCTCTATTCTACCTTAACATCATCCTCTGCTTTATATCTCGATCCTATATCCGATATTTTCTTAGTCCAGGGGCTGCACAGGTCAGGAGGCAATTGCTCCGGATATAAGGATATAAACCAGAAACTCGTTATATCTTGGATTAAGGGACTAGTTGTACGCTTGTAAATGCTCATTAGCCCGACGCGACGGTCCAACGCTAAGCGGGTCCTGGCTGGATGCCAGAATGCAACACAATAAGAATTTACTTAGGTAAATTATAGAATATAATAACAGAGTAGATTGGCCTCATTATCTTAATATTTATTTAGTAAAAGAAGTAGGTACGGCTACTGATCGTAGGTCGAGCAACTTGTTATTGAAACTGTATTATTTTTTCTATGATAGTAGCAACTTTGTATTTGGATTGATACCCTGTTGTTACATAGAAACAAATATACTTGTGAGTTATGGGTTACATTAGTATAGCTCAACCTAACCCTTCGTAATATAGGCGTTGGTATAAAAATAAGACTTTAACTTGCAAATATTATAATATCGTCGCTTTAAGCAATGTGATACCTGAAGTAATAGTCCCTACTATTGCGGGCCTAATTAATACAATTAGTAAAACAAATCTTCTCTCGTATCACGTAGATGCTGCGCCAAACTTACCGTAAAATTCAATTGAGAACCTCATTTATGAAGTCGGTTATAAAATACAGTTTTATAATGGAAGCTCACCTTAAATACAATGCCGATGAAACTCCACGAAGTGGGCAACAAAGTCAAAAGTTGCGAGTACTTAATGCACTTTTGAATATAAACACGGTGAAGTAACATTGTATTAAAGTTAGTACAATGCAACCGACAGTTGAAGTTGTGCAACTATTTAGCACTGGAAGCACGTTTCGCATATCAAAAAGTAATATATACTGTGCAAATTAAGTAGATACCAAGTTTCAATGAAATTATGCAATGAATGTTACATGAAAGGTTGTTCGTGGTGTTGTAAATGGAAAGATTCCTTTGATTGGTTGTAGAGGCCTCATTCTACTACGTATATAAAACCCAAACTAAAATAATTATTAATTTAACTATAGAATGCAGTGATAGCGTAGTGAAAACTTAGCCATTTTACTTCCAAGTCAAAGGTTTGATCGGTTTGATGTTCGAATCCAAGGAACGCACCTCTGAATTTTAGAAGTCATATGCGTATTCATAATTAATTATCACGCGCTTAAACGGTGTAGGAAGACATCGTGAGGAAACTTACCTGCCTGATGTTTTCAACGAGCGTGTGAAGTCTGACTATAGCCTAATCCCTCTAATTCTAAGAGAGAGACCCGTGCTCAGCAGTGAGTCAAAGGGTGGTAGGTTGATGATGATGATGACGATGACTGTGATGATGTGTTCTTTATCTATATTTATATCCAAATCACTTCACACAAATCACATTTATACTATAAAAGCGAAAGTAAATCTATATATATGTCTGTTTGTTTCATTTTGGCGCTTCGACTGCTGAACTAACGTTGATGAATATTGTTATAGATATAGAATGGAGCTTGAACGCATTCTTTTGTCTCAAAAAGTGCTTTTGGATGCTAGTGATTAAAAAAAATCATATAAAA
Organism: Subacronicta megacephala; assembly: GCA_958496365.1. NCBI lineage: Eukaryota > Metazoa > Arthropoda > Insecta > Lepidoptera > Noctuidae > Subacronicta > Subacronicta megacephala. The sequence continues at coordinate 7,581,704 of OY292520.1, read as the reverse complement.
AAGTAACCAGTAAGGAGTAATTTTGGAATTCTTCTACATATATGAAACATTTAGAAGGTAACTTAATAGTTGCTGTAAGTAGGTTATTATGAAATTTAAACAACTTTGGATTTAATCCCAGCACCATTTAAACCGTCGAGTTGTTCCCAGTTAATCGGTTGTTGTTGAAATGACGTCTAATTACTACGAACTACGGACGCCAACTACAACTCCAGCGCACTCCACTTAACCCTGCGGTATGCTGTCAGCCAATCAGATCAGTCGACACAAACCATGGTATGCTAATGAAGACACCTAATTGTTAGGTACTAATTAAACAGGGCTGTGCATACGTTAATTACATGAACATCATTTAACGGTCTCAACCATATAAAATCGATACGTAACAATATAAAGCGAATCGCGTATAATAAATACTTTATTTTATTAACTTGATATTGGTAATTGTCAAAATTGATGTAATTTTCAGTCTTATTTCACAAATTGAAGCAAAAATTTACATAAATAATTTAATAAATAGGAGTACTTATAATTGTGAAACTATGCACTTATATTTTGAATTCAATGAACTTTTAATCTGAATATATTTTCAGTATATTTTTTAGTAAGTATTTAATTGGTAACATGGTACCTATTACGCGCACTTTGAACAGCACAACTTTTTTTTTCAGATCTGAAAATGTAATTTCCATTTTTTTCATAACAACCTCCAATATTTGGACTGTAACAAGATTATATTTTTATTTTTAGAGATTTTTTAGAGCAAGCGTTTGTTTCATACTTATATTTTTTTCATAAATACGGAACCGATATCCTTTATCAATCTCAATAAATTGTGATTTCAATTAAAAAAACCAATGAAGTTGCGGGTAAAAGTTAGTACAAAATAAGTACTATTCATTATTCTTCAATAATAAATAGGTATTGGAAAACTGGTAACTGAAATTAGAACTTAATTGGATAATAAACAAAGTTATAGGTAGATTACAAAGCTAGGTATATAATACCTTTTCATAAATCTAGTGGTCCCAAGTGTTATGCTAGTAGGTCGTGGGTTCAATTCCCGGGTCGAGCAAAGCGTGACTGGGGTTTTCTATGGAATTCCCAGTAGCAGCTCGGAGTTCGGGTTTGTGCCCGGGTTATGGCAATATACTCGCCCCCTACCACGGACCTATACTGATATGCGAACTGTGGGTGTCCTAGTACTAGTACACCTCTGCCTAACCTTTCGGGGAAAAGAGGCGTGATGGTATGCTATATATGTTTTGTTCCTTAATTTCAAATCTTTAGGCTACATTTTTTACCTAACAGCACTTGTGAAATTCCTATTATGTCACCAATTAACGTGGGTTTTCTTATCGTATCGTTTCACATGCTTTCAAGCCTGTACTTTCCGAGGGTTAGGCAGAGATTTACTAATATTACAAAAAAAGCGGCGGTAGCCTAATGGCTAGGGCGTTGGACTTGCGATCATGTGGTTACCGGTTCGAACCCCACCCATTGGACTACCGACGTGAACCCACTCGTAACACGTGCATTTAGCTTAGCACGAGGGGTTAACAATAATACTAGTAATGTGTTACCCACATTGTTTAAGCTTTTTTATAAAAGAAATTATATCAGTGAGTTGTATTTTACATACATACATATTGTTACGCCTGTCTCCCATGGGGGTAGGCAGAGACTATAGATTTCCACATGCTACGATCCTGGCACACTACTTTCGCTTCATCTACATGAATGACCGTCAGTTTACGGGGCTCGGAACCTGACCTTTTTTAAGAACATCTTGTTTCGTCAATCTCCGTTCATCCATTCTCTCTACAAAAATTACTTTTAACAAAAAAGTTAAACCGCCTTCAAAAAATAATAAAATAATTTTGTCTAAAACAGTTTGGGAAGTCGGTGACTTCTATTTGAGTGGGTCTTTTATTTTCGCCACCGACTTCCCAAACTGTTTTAGACAAAATTATTTTATTATTTTTTGAAGGCGGTTTAACTTTTTTGTTAAAAGTAATTTTATTTTGTATTTTTTAGTGGAAAGTTTTGTTTAGAAGTACTTTTTAGCCAACTAAACGCACTGCTCCAATAAGACAGCGATGTTTCGAAGTAAACGACAATATCATCGATGTAAACAATTTTTAGTTTTTTGTTGATATTCTCAAAACTGCTAAACCGATTTCGATAAAATTTGAACGGGACCACCTCTAAAGTATGACCTACCAAACAGAAAAACAATCATCAAAATCGGTCCACAACTGGCGGAGATATCGCGTAACAAACATACAAAAAAAAAAAAAAAAAAAAAAAAACATACAGACGAATTGAGAACCTCCTCCTTTTTGAAGTCGGTTGATGACCAAACCATCTTAACATACCTTTTTCAATCCTTGTTATCATATCACACGGTTTCTCACTCTATCTTTCAGTCAAGGAAGAGATAAACTCTTCCGTGCTTTCAGCGTAACACCACACATACTTCTCAAAGCTCTCATCTCTACAGCATTTATTCTGCTCTTAGGTTTTTCTATTATATTTTACCGGTATGCTTAGGTACAACTAAATGTCTTTGGTACAACGTCATATGGGACGAACTTTATGCCTTTAATCGGCTACAAATCCATATCTTCAAATATATCAACGCTAAATTGGCGATCTCAAATTTCAAGTGTTAGCCAAAAAGTGACAGGGACCCTACGGTCTCTCTATCGTCTTAAAAATTTCTTGCCAGTGCACAGTAAAGCAACGCTTGTCGAAACCTTAATTTTCCCTATTTTTGATTATGGGGATGTGTGTTACTTTGACTTGAATGCAGATCTACTCAATAAATTGGATCGCCTTCTCAACAATTGCATTTGTTATAATATTTATAATAAAATAAAAACATTTACTTGAAAAATTATATATTTAATCTGACAGCCATATGTCAAAGGCACACAACCAAAGAGTACCATTAAAATAAAAATAAAACATAAATACTTCTTTTAAACTAAACATTAATACAACAGCATTCGATTCGTTTTTAATCTCCGTAAATATGACCATGTCTCAGAGTATCGAATCAACCTGAAATGGCTACCCATTCGTCAACGCAGACACTTGAGGGCACTGACTATTCTATACTCTATACTTTTTGTACCCAGTTGCCCATCTTATTTATCTTCCCACTTCCAGTCATCAACATCTTCCTTTCACAATAAACATCTTCGATCAACTAATAATCGTCTTCTTCACTGTCCCTCACACCGCTCTGATTTTATACACTCTACTTTCTTTGTCCAATCTATTCTGTTATGGAATGCTCTTCCTCTGGAAATCAGGATGCTCAACAGCCGACAATCCTTTAAAACAAATGTGCGCAAATACTTGCTGGACAAAACACGGCTAGATTCATTTCGAAACTGATTTTTTTCTTTTATATTTATAGGTATTGTAATTATGTAAGTATAAAGTTATATTTATGTTCATAGTTATATCTATGTATAAGTACTTAATTTTAAAATTTATGTATGTAAATGTGTAAATTTATATGTTTTTAGTTTATAGTCTTCGCCACAAACTTTTCACTCCTATCCTTTTTAGTGCATCTACCGTGATCGTCTCTGCACCACCCAAAGGTCGTCTGGTAGAAAACGCCTAAGGCATTAAGACCGCCTTGTACAGTTTTTTTTTGTACTGAAGTATAAAAATAAATAAATATATGTACCTATGTGGAAACGAATCCGCGGCCCAAGGCGCAGAAGCTGAGTTGATCGGTATAATCATGGCGTCAATTTTAGTTGATCTAAATAAATATTTTATCTCTCTCCTCGCCTCTTCCCGCGACTTCGTGTGCGTAGGCTTCAGGTTTGGATTTAACGTTTATTCCCTATACTTTTATCAAATTAAATCCATTAAAATACACCTACCTACACAAAAAAAATGATATGATAGGTACATGATACTACTGTTAATAAGTGGAGCTCTTGGAGATCTTCGATATAAACATGTTAACACAGGAAAAAGGCTCGGAAAAACAGCTACAATTAATTTAAATTCCTAAGACCACCTTTTAATAGTCTAGTGGCTAGGTCTCAAAAGTTGCCGGTCCCCAAGTTCCATTTAAGAGCTGCCCTTCAAAGTCCTTTGACAGACATTACTACTAAAGCTGTCACTGACTTAAATTCTCTTGCGGATAATTTAATTTGCTCTATAGCTCACCCCGGGAAAATAAAATTTCGTGAGAACACTCCAATAAAAACAAGGGTTACGTTGACATAAAGAAGTATTTCACTGATTATTTAATTTTTGGCTACACACTCCAAAGAAATATTCGGATACCGGTTTTAACCTAAACTATTTTTTGTATTTTTTAGGCATTTTCCATGCAAAGATTATTAAGTTATTTTAGTGAAGGAAAAATACGACCGCGGATAGGATTCGAACCTGCGTCTTCTGGTTAAGTACACCAGACGCTATGACCGCTAAGCCACCGCGAGTCCCACAGTGAAGCAGTGATAAAGAAAACTCAGGTGACGGTTACGGTTTTCAACAGATGTCATTAACGTCACCTCAAAGACGTAAATTAAAAATGTGAAGGCAAATTTCGACTGCGCGGGTGGGACTCGCGGTAACTGAGTTTTCTTCATCACTGCTTAACTTGCCAGCTAGTAGCTGAACAGAACAATTCTATAAGTTAATACGTCTTGGTAGTTACTTGTGCATGTTAGGTTATGTAGGTGCCTTGATTTCTGTTTTATAGTATAGATCTAGATCTTTGAAGTAAAACATTATAGAAATAACTAAATAAAACATTGAATATTATGTTTGTATAGTATTATTATTTAAATGCCCGTTATCTTGTCCAGTGTTCATTTCACTTTGGTTGCCTGGAAGAAATCGCTTTAAGCGATAAGGCCGCCCATTGTACCAACATTTATTTTTGTGGATATATATTTTTAAGTTTGCATATGGGGTGTATAATAAAGAATAAAATAAATAAATAAAAGTTGAGGTAACTACATTGTACATCCTATAATGCGCATGCGAGGTTATCTTGCTTTACTATCCATTATCCATTGACCCTTGTCTAGAGACAATGAACAATACAATGGAATGAGGAAAGCCGTCGGTCTTTAAAGTTAGGAAGAGGCGGACATAGGCTGTTAAAACATCAGTAAAAATACTTAATCCTGAATTGTCTTCTAGGATGATAAGTTTCATATATTCATGTTCTATACCTTCTAACTTAACATACCTATACGGAACTGAGTCAGAACTTGGTAGACATTTTTTTTAATAAATAGATACGACATCATCAATAATACCTATTTATAACTTACTGATGCATGAGGCAGACTTGCTAAAGTTCAGTTCGACGCTGAAATTCCTCAGTACATTACCTTACAGTACGTACTTTGAATAATAAATCAAGACGTTTTAATATTTAGTTAAAATCGGTAGTTTCTAAGCAAGAAACGCCTTTGTTGCAAACTTTGTTTTCTTAAAGTTCGAGATGAAAGATGAACGCTGAGAGTTAAGAGGGAGTTTATATTAAACTTACTTATATGTACTCGTATACATGAAAATATTACGAGAAAAGTAGACACATAAATGCTGTATGTAGCTAAGAATATTTAATTGACTGTTACATTTTGTGAATGTAATTTAAACTGGTTAGATTTCGAAATGTATATGTACATAATAATAAAACTTTAATTGTTTGTAGATGTACAGATACAGCAAATTACAGTTTTATTAGATTTTTAAGAAAAATGTATCCGTAATCAGCCAAATCAAATAGCTTTAGATTTTTGTCTGTTTATCTGTCCGTCTATCTGTACTAATGTTTGTGCGCGTATCAAGTAAACACTACTGCACGAAATTGGATGCAGTTTTCACAGTTGTGACTTGTGTTGCTGGAACTGCTGGAAGTCTAACTTTAAATCTGGTCACGTTTCATTTTGACACATTTCTCAAAAACCGAGATAGCAATTAAATCATCTTGGGACGCAATTGAAATCGCGGCTAATAGTTTAACTAGTCTAGAATAACGAGGCAATTTTCGTTCCATGGCAATCTAATATCAATATTTTTTTATTAAAAAAGCCATGCAATAAAAAGTGGTTACATTTTTTTTAAAGTTTACTAGCAATGTGGATCGCACTAATATTCTTGTTAACCCCTCGTGATAAGCTAAATGCTTGTATTATGAGTGGGTTTACGTCGTAGTGCAATGGGTGGGTTTCGAACCAGCATCCACATAATTGCAAGTCTGACGCCCTAGCCATTAGACTACCTTCGCTAAAATTATATTTGTGTTTGGCTAGCTTTTTTATAAATGATAATTACATATAATAATCTATTTTTATTTCCCTTACGTATTAAAGGATTTCACAAACTGTTTTCCAGTTTATTAACCAATTAATGTTATTGCATTAGAGTAGCCTCTTAGTTCCTTTCCTCGTTTTGTAGTGGCGCAACAAACAGTAAGGAAATTGAAAAGCTCACAAGGGTTTTAAGCTTAAGTCGGCTAGCTGCGACCTAATGGGTTTACAATCTACTGGGCCCGGGAACTGGCCGTATTTGTGTTACTAGGGTTTGTTTATTTTTATGGAGGTACTAGCTTTTGCCCGCGACTTCGTCCGCGTGGACTAGATTTTTCCCAATCCAGTGGGAATTTCCCAAAATATCGTTATAAATTAAAGCCTATATGTTATTCTGACGTATAAACAATAATACAGTAAAGTTTCATCAAAATCCGTTCAGCAGTTTTTGCGTGAAAGAGTAACAAACATCCATCCATCCATCCTCACAAACTTTCACATTTATAATATTAGTAGGATATTAGGAAGTAGGATAGTAGGAAGTAGGATAGTAGGAAGTAGGATACCTAAATCGATTATAATCGTATATCTCAATATCGTAAATTCACTTTCGGTGGTATTTCGGTAGCTTTTCGATGGAGCAATTTTGTGATTTCATTAAAATTTTAAATGTTTACGTTAGACGTTGATTAGTAATTTACAATCTCTCAACTTAAACATTCGACATTTATTAATGAATGACATTGATTAGATGTTTTTTAATGAGACTGGATTGGAATTATATTTTGAATGGTTTTTAATACAATCAGCAACGGATATCGCTAAACATCGCCAAATTTAAAAAAAAGCCACCCAACCATATTTTACGCAGAAAACTTGTACTTCCTCTAATCAGACAGAACCTTTTGGATATTAAGATGTTTAAGCATTTTGAAGATCGCATCGTATTCAGCGACTTTCGAAGTGAAGTGTAGGTGCCAGAATCACCCTTCAGTTATTTTTTTTTACCACAGTGTCCGTAAATGAATTAATGAATTTATTAATAATTCATAAAAAATAATAACAATACAATACTAGTACTACAATACAATACTATACTATATCTTCGTAAACTTAGACTTATTTATACAGCGCTTAAACTGCCTCATTATCCTGGTGTTCTTTTGTGCGATACGAGGTCTTGGGACTGATTTCCAGCTCGAAAAATGTTTTATATTAGGTATTAATACAAACAATTTAAATATTGAATCAAAAATATTGTATCGACTTTTTCTTGATCATTTTGGATGTTAAAAATAAAATTCATACTTTCAACAGGTTCCGTGCTGTCACCTGCCATGTTTGGCGTACATAGTATTCGCAAGTAAATATTATGTATTTTTGACTACCAAACTTACACTACGTTGTTTCAGTTTATTTTTCATTCGTTTTTGAATTTTCACATTTTACGAAATGCTTTTGTATACAGGAATTTTGGTTAAGCAAATGTTGAAACTACTTTCATTCTATGGCTCTTTACAAAACATACTCGTTGTTCTTTCTAACACATTTTCATTAATTTGCGTTCGTAATTGGGGCATTGAATTTAAATGTTTTTTGTTTGTATGAAATTCTGAAATATTATAAGTTGTTGCTATTGATGTAAAGAAATAGAAGATAGATAGAGAAATAGAGTCTTGAGAGGTTGTTAGTGTTTTACCAATAACCTCCTAAACGCATCCGCACTTTTTTGATAAAAAGTTTCTTCCTCCTCTCTCCTCCTATTTTCAAAATTATTCTCGCTTGCCATCGCAGTCAAGCAAATATGGCACGCATTATCTTTAGGTAGTTTCTAAGTTACTGTCTGTGTATTGTAGGTTCCTCTAAGTACCGACGGGTACCACGAAACGTACCTACAATTAGGATCTAGGTCTCTAGAGATCCCGTAAGGCCTTTTTACAGTTGGCAAAAGTCACTCAATATATTTAGGACAGTTTCAGCCGGAGTAATTTGTGAAATTCCAGCTCAGGGACAGTTTGCCTAGCCGAGCTGTTAGTAAATGGGTGAATTCTGTATTATTAACTTTGTGGATGTCCGACGAATGTCTTTTGACAATTGACTTCAAAATTGACTTTGTTTTTTTGTAGTTATGAGGTTGAAGTTTATTACACGTTTATTATACTTTTAGGAATTAACCTTTATAAAAATAAACACAAAGTTAATATACTTTTGTTTGCGACTTCATCCCTAACATCTACTGTGTTTTATACCACCAAGATGTTTTCTTTGCCCTTAGAGACTGTGTGTTTGTGTCAAAATGTTCCATGTGAGTCAGGAAAGGTAACATAATAATTAACTTTAGGAGAAGAAAGCAAACATTTTGTGATGTTTCTTCAGAATTACTGGTTAGATCAGCCAAATTCATTTTGATGTAGGTATATAAAATTAAAAAAAAACACAATTAGCGTGCGCGTGACAGATACAACGTTTCATTTTAAAATCGATTGAAAATAGACCGTATACGTGCGCCTTTATGTAATGAAAACAGTTTATTCTATAATTATATAGGGTGACGTATTATATAAAATATATAATATGAAGCAGTATGTATATATATATAACGTTTGTAAAGCACAGTGGTGAATCGCCCCTTCTATGCGGTGTGCGGTTTCGATTCCTGCAAATATTTATACGGCCTTTATTTGTTCCGAGCCTAGATGTTTGTGTAGCAATGTGAGTTATATGTGTAGCCACCCACGATATTGTGAGCGTCAAGCTTTGCTTTGTATTATATGTATTTAGGTATATAGTGATAAAAGGAAAGTGACTGATATGACATATATGAACAGTAATATTGCTCAAAATATAACTTTCATCGACTAAATTAAAAACAAACTCAAACCAATTATGTTGAATCGAGAATGAAAATCGACTCAAGGTGATATTTGTGACCGTAACGACATTGAAACTGTACTGGCATTATGTTCAAATATTTTGCAAAGTACCAGAATTTACCTTTTGTCTAAAATAATCATATTCCGATAAGTAAATCGAATATTTTCATCATCTATTTGTGATTCGTCCGTTATTTGATTGAAAACTGGTTGCTACCTGATATACTTTTGCGCACAGTGGATAAAATTATGTCGAGTTGAGTCCATTACAGGCAGGAAGAGTCAGTCGAAAAGTTTCTCGAAAAACGGAAATGAAAGAAACTGGCGGCGCCGCCCAGTACGTACGTACCTACCCTGTTACCAACCACCCACCGTGCGCTCTAGCTAGGTACCGACAAACCTTTTACAATATTACGTTTTAAATCAACCGTTTAACATTGTTTCCCAGTCGACGACTCGTGAACGATAAAATTATGTAATAAGATAATTTCATTATCTCAACAACGTATGGGTTGAGTGCTATGAAAATGTAGGGTTGGAATAAAAACATTTTCAAATTACCAGGAATTTTCCTGGTAATTCGAATTTTCATTTCGTTGGATTAACAAAGGCTTTTCTGATAACTAGAGTGGTCACTTGTTCGTTTATATATCAGGTATCTAAATAAGTATAAAACATCATACCATCACGTCTATATTCCCCGAAGGGATAGGCAGAGGTGTACTTATGTACACTAACGCTTCGCCGGTATATTTAGTTCCCATGTAATGTAATGTAGAGGGCGAGCCTATTGCCATTAACCGGGAACAAATCCGGACTAGCACTGGTATACTTGGGAATCGAACCTAGGACCTCTAGCGTAGCAATTGCGCTTGGGATCACTAGGCTAACGAGGCTTTTTTAAGAAAATAAAGAAAATAGGTACGTGAGTTTGTTTACACGTCTAAAATTGTTTGTGTATAATTTTCTATGGTTTCTTCTCACCTTTGTAAACAGAAATAATGTAAAGCCAGGTATTTAATACAAAAGATGTTACCAGTACAATGTGTTAAGAGCCCCAACTTTTAAATAAAAACGTACGAACAATAATGAGGGCCCTTCTTAAAAGTCAACGCGAAACCGAGGTGGGGCGTTCAAATGTCGAAGATAGAGGAGAAAAAACAAGTTTAAAAATCCACATCGAAAGCTTTTCAGAGCATGACTAATAGGTGAACGTCATGGAACAGAAGACTTGAAAGTAGAAAAAATACGTAGCAGCTGTTTCAATGAAAAATAACGTGTCGTTAATCATAACGATGAAAGGAAGGAGCGACAAGGCTGCGCGACAAATACCTTCCGTAGACGCGTCCCCGTGTTTGCACTCACGCGTCTCGCCGGCTACCGCTGTAATGATATCTCGCGGCACTGCAAACAACGTTTACTACTATTGTTTACGTGAACAATAGCCGAGAAAAACAATACGTGTTCGGATATCGCCACGATTGAATCTAAATCTTACTCGTTTAACGGTAGTATTGTATTTTCTCTCTAAAGAAAAGCACGTAACGTAATTTATAGCGTTATTATATCTATTATTGGATATTAGTTTGAGTATTATGAATATTACCCGTATTACCGGATCTGGCAAACCGTGGCCGATAATAGGGTTGTCAGGCGGGCGGAGGCATTTAGGCGTGTAATTTTATTTCTAAGGTTACGATAATTTTACATAACGTACACTGTTTATGTTTTCAAGGTTTATGCTTTCAAGTTTTTTTAAGATATTTTTTAGCTCAGAATTTACACATACTTTGTTCTAATAATACCTACATATTATCACTACATAGTATAAAACAAAGTCGCTTTCTCTGTCCCTATGTCCCTTTGTATGCTTAAATCTTTGAAACTACGCAACGGATTTTGATGCGGTTTTTTTAATAGATAGAGTGATTCAAGAGGAAGGTTTATATGTATAATACATACATATTTTAGTATAGAAAAGCCAATAAGCCACGCGGGCGAAGCCGTGGGCGGAAAGCTAGTATTATATATGAGAAGTCTTCACAAAGAAATGAATTTTCTAATTAAAGAAAATTTCTAGTGAAAGAAAAATTCGATCTCAGGCAGGGTTTGAACCTGCGTCCCTCTGGTTAAGTACACCAGACGCTTTACCAACTAAGCTACCGAGACCACTGCCTGTGATGTCGAATTTCTCTTCCACCTTCTACGTCTTGAGGCGACGTCTGCCAACCCGCGTTAGGCCAGCATGGTGGACTATAGCTTAACTCTTCAGAGAGATCCGGGCACAGCAGTGAGGCGGGAAACGGGTTGATGATAAATCAAAACAACGATGACTGTTGACGGTTTGTAATTTTTTTAACTGTGAAGGCCATACATTGTTTTGTGACAAAGAAATAAATGTACGTCCGTACGTACGTATAAACAAGTAGGGATCGAAATCATGTAATCAAGGTACGTAGGTATTCTGTTATTACACTCAATACACAGAACTGAGCAGTACACTTCCGATTTAATATTCTACACTGTCTGCTTGACTTTGTTTGAGTTTGAATTTGATTAAAGATACTCAGATATATATATATGTATATTTTGCACACCGAGGGTAATGAAAGTTTCATGTTAACCACTTAAGCCGGTTTTTCGTGAGAGCGTAAAAAGCTTTACTCTTTGTTTTGCATGATTAATTTGCACATTAAAATGCTTCAAACTCTGAAACACGTTAGTTACTCAGGTGCAGTAGATCGTAATATTCATTTAAATGATGCAAACAGACACCTAACCTAACTTACAGTGGAACTTCAACCATAATTTTCGTCTAGTGACGTTCTCTGGTAAGATGTGGCGACATTGGTTCTTGCTAAACTTTACCGCGAAAGCACGCGCGTTTGCAGTGTTATCGGATGTTGCAGGTTTATAAATATTGTATTTCAGAATTGAACGATCCAGTCCAAAATGTGTTATATTGATATCTGCGTAATAGAAAATTAATTGTTAATAAATCTAACAGTTATAATATGATAATAAAGGAGCCTGGTAATTGATTAAATGGTAAAAATATTTTTTTTTACAGTTTTAATAATATCGCATAACTTAAAATATTCCATGGCACTGTGGGTGTACATGAGTATATTGAGTACCTTTTTTGTGTATGGGTAAACTTTCAAAAGACGACCGGTTTTCGGGGATTATTCCAGTGATAGGATATCCCACTAAAACCACTTCGGTGGTCACCAAAGCGAAGGACACTGTGTCCCCTTAAAAGACCACCTCTATGCAATGCTTGTTAGGGTTCATCCCTGAAAAGACTGTAAAAGGGTCTCCCCTAAACCTTGCATTTGCAGGGCATCACATGACGTCTGTGCTGCCGACTTCCTCTCTAAGGTTATTCAATAGGCGGAAAGAGTCCCCTCCCTGAGCACCCCGACCCCAAAGGCCTGCATTCCGTAAATGATACAGGCGACGACGCCTTCTTTTTCTAGCAGAAGCGGTCCTCACAAAACCCCGCCCGGCAGCCTTCTTCTGGACCGTAACGATCTCACAGAAGTCATCGCTCACGAGGCCAGCTCGTTCCAATTTTGTCCTCCTTTCACGATCTCGCTCCGCCAGAATAGCCTCTACACTGGCAGGGACAGTTTTTTTTACTTATTAACTCTTTATGCACCGTTGGTACAAAGGCGGCTTAATGCCAGTAGGCATTTTCTGCCAGACAATGTTAGGGTGATCATGCCCGATCCTGGCAACCCGCCGCTCAGATTCCTATATTTGATATAGGTAATAGTTTTATACCACAACCCATCGCAGTTATTCATTAAAATAATATTGCAGAAAGATAATACGCAAACAGTTAAATTAGCTTTTCCACTTTCCACGATGAAATAACGTAATTCAAGAAATTGAATAGTTTTCTTTCATAAGCAGATTAACATCGATATTACTTGTAGAACTTTCCCGTCTCAGAAATGAATGAAGACAATTATAATTCTCTTAGGAAAACTTGAAAACGATTTGTTTTTAACTTTTTACACGGCTACCTTTGTAGTATCTACTTATATTTAAATTGCCTTAATTTGTACTAGAAAATGTAGTTAAGTAGTAATGGGTCGTTGGTATAGTGGTCATAACCGGGACTGCTATGCTGGGTTCGATTCCCAGGTCAAGCAGTGTTGTTGGCTTTATGCCCGAAATTCTGAGTAGCAGCTCGGAGTTCGGATTTGTGCCCGGTTATTGGCAAAAGGAATGCCTCTAATAGATGGGAGCTAAGCACACCGATGAACTGACTGGGTAAACATTAGTACACTTCTGTTTAACCCTTCGGGGAATACAGGCGCGATGGTATGAAGTTAAGTTATATTATAGAAGGGGTATAAAATATGAAATTCAAACAGGATAGCTTGCATCCTTATCATGGCTTCCATATAAAAAAATATTATGAAGCGAAATAACGCGACCGGAGTGTGTCGTCTCGTAAAAGCGCGCGTCTCGCATGCAAGACGTCATTTTATAAAGCGTGTTATATTCATAAAGGTTTTTTTAAGTCTTCTAGAAGTTTATCTTTAAGGCTTCAGACACATTGAGCGGAGTTACAGAAAGTTGGGACCTCGACCGGCATCGCGCGCTGTTTATGACATCTATGTTATTAAAAATGAATGGCTAAATATAGAGAAATCAAGAACGGCTAGACCAATAATTCGATTAGGTAAACGTAGAATCGATTTTTTAGGGTCGTAGTAAAGATCGAATTCGCACGAACCTACGTACGCGTGTATGGGTGAATTATGTATATGTATATGAACTAAGCAATTTTAATATTAATTAAGGACGTAAAAAAAAAAACATAGACTAATGCTTTCAAGAGTAACTATTTGTAAGCTACTGATACTTATTATATATTATTATTCTAAGAATTATACAGCTCATTACCATAAAAGCAAGTTAAATTAAATCAAATATGTAAATTAGCAAAAACTAAATAGGTAACCATTTTATAAAAACATAGATTCGATATATTTTATGAGACCACTGATTTTATGACCATTTTATGTATCTATTACTTTACGTACTCATAGTATTTCTTCTAAGGATATTATAACACACTCGTCATAAGCCAGAAAAAGCCAATTTTGAATAACGTTCTTCTTTAAGTACATATATCATGCAAGGAACGTACAAGATGCGGAATATCTCATTCAAGCCGATGTTTAACATATAAATTGCTATCAATTTTTTTTAGATCTATATTTTCGTGGCTGCTCGGCGAAGATAAGGCGCGGGGGTGCGCCACCGTGGTTTTATTGCCTAAATGCAGAATGATATCCCACTGGATGATAAAAAAGCGATTATGGAAGTCTTTTTAATACGTATGTACCGCAGAAGTGGATAAAGATTGTGAATTTGACTCTCGTTTCAACAGTAAGTAGAGTTTTTAGTAATCGTAAATTCATTAATATGATTATTTTTGAAATAGAGTATATATATGTAGGTACGCAAAATTATCATTTCTATGTTTAACGCACTTTGGCGAATAGATGATATTGATACAATTATTGTATTATATAATTATTATATTATAACGTCATGTGAGAACACAATTATTTATAAATAAAACATTTTTCATTTAATTTCAAGTTCATAGCAAACTTTACAAATTAGCTATCTTTAAATCTATTTTTTTTGAACCAATCTTGCTACAGAAGTGTATAAGCTTCTACAATAATTTAATCACTAAAACTAGCACACCCGTTCGATTGCGTCTGATCGGATAAAAATATCAAATTAAAAAAGCCTGCCAATAGCAGCCACGTCGGGCCTGAGCCGATGCTAGCTCGACAGGATTTCGTTAAGATAACGCTATGATCACCACCCGTACAAATTGACTCGACATTATTACGCCTTTCGATATCACGAAATTGAGAATTAAAATGGCGACTCTACATTTAGAGTGATATTTTTCATCAAAATTGTCTGCCTTATTCTTGAGAGCTATATTGTTGCTGTTACACGAAATACAGTTTTGAATTAATTAAAACATTTCAAAGAAGAATTAATAGTTTAATTCGAAACAATTCAGAGCTCTGCGATAACTACCATTGTCATGATAATTGTTTGTTTAATTTGAATTACTTACTAATTTCAATTTAGATTTAAATCCTTAGGCAGCTTTTTGTTAGAATGGCAAGAAAATTTTATAATTTTGTGTTGCTAGCTTACAAAAAGAATTAAGAAGTTAAACGGAAATAAAATATTTAGGGCTTATAATTATTAGATACGAGACCAAATTATTTCACTCTACAGGGTTCCTTTGAGACTAATCGAAAATTTAAGTACAATTTATGAGAACCTGAGTGATTTTGCTTTAGTTCCAAGAAAATCTGGGGGCACGGCAGTGCCCCCGCCAAGTCGAGCCAAAAAAAAAGGCACGGCCGTACTTACTCAAAGCGATTCGGGCCATTTTCGACCCCCTGTAACTTCGTTGTGTTAAGACAAGAAGCCTAAATTTTCAGTGACCAGCATTACATAGCTAGATATATTTCCAAATTATATTAAATTTATTCGATCTCACAACTTTTCACGGCGGAAATACTGCGTTGCGAGACTTGTGCATTTTTTTACATGTTATATTTTAAGGTGGAAGAGAAATTCGACATCACAGGCAGTGGTCTCGGTAGCTTAGTTGGTAAAGCGTCTGGTGTACTTAACCAGAGGGACGCAGGTTCAAACCCTGCCTGAGATCGAATTTTTCTTTCACTAGAAATTTTCTTTAATTAGAAAATTCATTTCTTTGTGAAATTTTCGCAATATTTAATGCTAAAAAATAATAAAAAATAAGCATAATACGGTAAGGCAACATCGTTCGACATTGAACTACCTGTAAAGGCAGTCGTGTTGGTTGAAAGACATAGTAATGTCTTCAATAGATGGTGCCGACGTCGCCTCAAGACGTAGAAGGTGGAAAAGAAATTCGACATCACAGGCAGTGGTCTCGGTAGCTTAGTTGGTAAAGCGTCTGGTGTACTTAACCAGAGGGACGCAGGTTCAAACCCTGCCTGAGATCGAATTTTTCTTTCACTAGAAATTTTCTTTAATTAGAAAATTCATTTCTTTGTGAAATTTTCGCAATATTTAATGCTAAAAAATAATAAAAAATAAGCATAATACGGTAAGGCAACATCGTTCGACATTGAACTACCTGTAAAGGCAGTCGTGTTGGTTGAAAGACATAGTAATGTCTTCAATAGATGGTGCCGACGTCGCCTCAAGACGTAGAAGGTGGAAGAGAAATTCGACATCACAGGCAGTGGTCTCGGTAGCTTAGTTGGTAAAGCGTCTGGTGTACTTAACCAGAGGGACGCAGGTTCAAACCCTGCCTGAGATCGAATTTTTCTTTCACTAGAAATTTTCTTTAATTAGAAAATTCATTTCTTTGTTAAATATATTCGTCAATAGGTTGGCAAACTATTAAAATAAAGCGTTAAATATTAACTATAACCTGACGAATTCAAAACAAAAACAAACTAAAATACTTGATCAAACTACTTACCATTATTCGCGGAACAAACACAACAGGTATTGACACGTCTACACGAGCAAAGCGCACTGATTTAGGTAGTTGCCGGCGAGCGACGCCATATTGCCAGCCGTGCCGAGCGCGCCCGACGTTAGCCGAGCGCGACCCGAAGGTACGATGTTGTAAGTTTCGGCGCGGCCGAAAGGTTCGGCCGTTTTTGGCCGAAACCGAAACTCGGGCCGAAACTTGATTTTTTGGCCGAAACTGGCCGAAACCGAAACCGAAACCGAAATTTCGGTCGGACACTAATTTAAAGTAATTATTCCGAGGGTCTAGTGTAAATTTGAAAATTCACCATCTCGATCTTAGGAATCGACCATGTTCTGCGCGCCGATTGGCCTGTTCCTCTTCACCAATCAGAAAGCCAAACGTGGTCAATGCGTAAAATCGAGATGAAATAAAACTTACACAAGGCTCTCCGAGTGCTTATCATTAAGCCACTGCAAAAATCCAGAGGCCATACATACTACCACGTTTAATTGCAATGGTTTTGTGATTGAGCGAGAGTGATGTCGCTTTACATATTAAATAGTGCCATCCCTTTCTAACAACCTAAAAACTATCGCATTTCAGTGACGTCTACTACCCGCATTCAGGATTTGCTTTTTATAAAGAAAGCCTTGTGTCATAGGGACAAACACACAATTAATGGAAACCAAGTACCTACCTGCGGACTAGAAACAAATACCTGTGGATTACACAAATATTTGTCTTAAATGGAAATCGAACCCTCTGACACTCGGCGTAACGGTAATGACGTGGTGACTTATACCGATAGACCAAACTATCTATGATAGGTAGTTATTAAGCTATCAAATAGTAAGTTATCAAATAGTTAGTTAGCCTTATCATAAATCAGAAAGCTACACAATTTGTCTAGCCTGTTGAGAGCGTCGTGGAATTGGCACAAGAGCTAACTTATATCTTACAAACAAGTTTCAAATAACATAATTGAATTTCAAGTCGAGTAGAGGGGACATTAAAATAGTTATAAAGTCTATTCTGTTTTGTATTCTAATTTAAAAAGGGAGGGGAACGAGAAAAGGAGAAGCAAGGGTACCGAGGGAGGAATTGGGCTACCGGCGCTCCACACTCACCATACGAAACGCAACAGTATGCTACCGTTACTTGACGTCGATATTCTGTAGGCGGGTAGTACTTCCCCGGTTGTGCCGACCCATTCCTTCTGGCATAAAGACATGCCAACGAGACATTACTACTAATTATATAATAGGTATATAACAATTCTAATAGCCTACAGTTGGGATTTGCAATAAAAAACCGTACGGATATATAATTAATGCACGTTTAAGGTTATCGGATATGGATTTAAAATTTGCATGCAAATGCAGGCTTAATGTAGGTGTGGATTAATTACACGCGCGAGTATCATCAAGTTAAGCGCTTATTGTGTCACCGTTCACGTGCCGCGCAGTGCTCTGTACAAATCTACCAATGAAATATCCTGTTTTGCTCACTGTTTTGTTCTAGGTAATCCTACTAAATTCGAGAAGCATCTCAATGTTTTACGTATAATTGTATTATGTTACGTAACAAATTTGAACAAATATAAATGTTTATTCTCTTTTTAAATAGCTTTGAACATTTGTGAAGTTGTTACAGAGTATATAAATAAGGACTGTGTTGTAAAGAATTTTATTAGGTACTTATTAATTCTGTAACCATATGTGTACGAAAAAAAGGACTTTTCCGTGAAATTTTAGTTTATGATACTTTTTTGAGTTATAGGTATTTTTTTAATGAAAAGTCTAAACGAGTAAGTTTGAAAGTTTAAAGTTACTAGTAATTAAAACCTACAGGAGTAAGTATTCATGTTGGTTTTATCCCTTCTAAATATATCCGACAAAACAAAACAAAGAATATTTCCACGATATTCCGTTCTATGATTGAATTGAAAAGGCGAGGCATTGTATCGGGAGACAACCGCACACTCTACCAAATGACGCGATCCCACCTGACTATAAAATTCTTCCTTTTAATATTTACTGAGAGATCGCATCAAAATGCACTGCAATGGAGTTCATAAGCTTGGGCACATGGTACATTTCAACTGGAGCCGAGGTATTTCTGCAATAAAGTTGACACGGCATGCACGGATGAATTCCAATAGAAATAGATCGCGCATGGGCAGATAAAACTAATATGAAAATCCATTATTTAAACGGCTTTTAGTAAGGCTTTTGGACAGTTATGGAATGTATTCACGAGTTTATTATAATTACAATCATTCCATGTACTTATCTAACAATTGAGTTAGGTGACTAAAAAGTCTACGCTGTCAAATTGCGTCCCATCAATTAATTTCCAGTATTGCTAAGAAATCCTTAACTTTTTATTATAGTTTTGCAGTTTTTACTGTCATGCGTGTATAGCTGTACACAATAAACTTTCAAATCTTCAGAAGAAGTCCGAGGTATAGAGAGTTAAAACTTAGAATTGATTCCGAGGGTCGCGATCAACAAAGGCTTTAGTGTAGCCGTCGTCGACAGCGTTCGATGTTTGTAGTAATTGCTTTTGTTCTAATTACTGTTTTGTTGCTAAGCTCCGATTAAAATACGGGTAACTATTAATCAATAGACATTGCTAGGTGTTGCCATACACCAATTTAATAACAGATATAAATCTTTATTTATGTAACATTGTAGAAACAGTTGCATTTTTATATGTATGACGGCTTTGTGTAGGCTGTATAGATTGACGGATTAACGGACAGACGGGATTAAGGAAAGAGTAGATTATGCACTGGAACGCAGCGTAAGGCGACTTGCAATGAGATGGATCTGGGTAGCCCATAACCGGGCTTTGTCGAAGTCTACGGGGAGGCCTCTGTTCAGCAGTGTACCTCTTCTGGCTGATATAATGAGTATTGGATTTAGGAAAATTTTATGACGATTGGTAAATAGTCAATGGGATTAGATGATTTATCATAAAACATGTCATCAAGTCTAAGCTTTACATTATTTACTTTATATTATTGAAATTTCATTTTGTTGAAGTCGTGTCCCACGAGTACGTGCATTATTAGGGAAACAAACAAAATCTCATCCGAAATTGGTTTCGTGAATGTAATAATAATGTGTGTTTAATTTGTGTCAAAATTGAAATGGATTTTGTTCCATCCTTGTTTCATACATTAAAGCAAGCTACAAGTCTAGGAACTTAAAAAATGATAGTTAAATGCTTGTTTGTTTATTTCATCTCGACAAATTTGAGTCTCACGCATAATAGTAATAAATAATACCTAGCTGGATTTTTTTTATCTGGGGCCTCCATTAAGCCTAGACCTGTTTTTTTTTAACTCCAGGGCCCATTATCGGCAAATAGAGGTCTTCTCATTTGATGAGGTACAGTGCTTCCACCAGACCACAGCCTATCATAGTCGTGGTCAATGCCACAAATCCAATGGCCGTGAACATAGTGCAAGGGAATGCAGGTGCAGTTTTTATTCGGCACGAGTTTAACAACCTGTTGTCTCCCCAGGTGGCAAACTATCCTTGAGGATTTTGGCACATTAAAAAAGACCCCATGACGTCATATACAATGTACCTACAGATTCTCAACATCATGCGAGTAAGACCTATATTAAAATGATGTATTTGCCTCAAGCGTAACCTAATTAAGCAGGTAATTTCACGGAGGTCTTGCATCAGTTCATCAGGCTCATACAGATACGTAGGTACGTAAATTTCTTTGACGGAAACGAGCGCACGTGAGTTCCAACCTGAACGCGGCAGTTAGCTGGAAACGTGCGCCCGTTTTCCTGTATACATTCTGTAATTCCAATGTAAAAGCGTATATATTTTTTAAGATAACGATGTACATAATGTGGCATTCTAAATTACAAACAAAAAATAAACTCATTGATAACACTGAGCTAGCTCAAAATCTTGAAGGGATTGAAAGTCTTAAAAATTACGCGCCACTCAGCTATTCCAGCCTTAACCAATTCATATTTAGAACACATAGCTGATCTTTGGCAATTTTCTAAGATGGATCATATTATGATAATCAAAAGCGGCCGTTTTAGCCGCCCATTTAGTTTAAAACAGGGATGACTAACCTTTTGCATCAGCAGGGTAATTTTTTTATAATTCTTTCACTATTAAGGAGCTAGATTATTCCCGATTAACATAGGGCTATTATTATCCAACGAATAACTGGCATTCTCTGCGAGCGAAACTGCGAGCAACTCTCTAGTAACTTATGTTAAGATCAGGTTCGTGTTGGATGCCGCCGAGGTTCAAACTCAGGAACTCTCGCACGCCAGTCTAACGTCTTAGCCATTGAACAAATAAATTTTTATTCAAAATACACACGCACACTCATTTATCTTCTTAGATAGAATATCATAATACACACGCAAAATTTAAGGAAAGCAGTTATTATAATTTCAGTTGTTCGCCTGAGTATCGACATCAGTAAGATTACCACGTACAATACATTAATATTGCAAACTGGTTTTGGGTAAAGTTCAGGATATACTGCTCCCAAGTCGTCCGGATCACAAAATACGTACCAACAAGATATATATACAGCCATGTACACACGATATACACGTATATGCAAGATAAAGTAAATTATGATGTGGATGCTTTAGATTACAGTGACTTAGTTATAAAGCTTCGATAGGATAAACTTTAAGTTTGAGTCCAAATAAAATATAAAATCATTTTACTTTATTTTAAACGAGCAGGCGAGCTACCTGATGGTAAGTAGTCATCGCCGCCCATGGACATCTGCAATACCAAAGGAGTTGCAGATGCGTTGCCGAGCCTATTTAAGGAGAAGGGAAGGGAAGGAGAGAGGAGAAGGAAGCGAACTGAGGGATGAATTGGGCCTCCGGCGCTCCACACTCACCGTATGAATCGCAACAGTATACATACTGCTACTTGACGTCGATAATCTGTTGGAGGGTAGTACTTCCCCGGTCATGCCGACCCATTCATGCTGGCATGTAGACATGCCAGCAGGCACTACTACTACGGAAAACATAATATACTATCACAAGAAAAAGAGATGAGTCTCTTTTCCATGGGTCTTCTCTCACCTCTCTGAGACGAGTCAGGTCCCATTACCCTCGGTTCCGTAGGTAGTTTTTTAAGGAATAATAAATTAATAATTTACATACATTATCAGAGCTCACTAGGTATGTTTCGGTCCTAATGCTATTAACCGGACAAAAATCCAAGCTGCTACTCGGAAATCGAGTTTTTTTCAAGTTGGTAAAAAGTACTTAATGGCCAGATCCGCTGAAACTCCAATAGCTTTGTAACCCCTTATTTAATTACTTAACTACTAAAGCTCCGATCTTTGATTAAAACGAAACTAGGATGGCATTACGAAATTTTTAGGTACGGCTTTGGTATCCTAAAATTTAATTGCGAAGAGCTTTTGTCGTTGGAGCACTTACTAAGTTCGTACCATGCCTCTAACCTATCAAACAGGCTCTCAATCGGTTTTCACTTTTAATTGAAAACCTCTATTGAATTGCGGAGCAGTCGTTCCCGGCTATTAAAAGAATGACAGCGATTGAACTCATTCGAAATTATAATTTCAACGATTGATCGAAGTCTCTTTGTTCCGGACTTTTAATTATAACAAATCTGTGTAAAGGTTTAACCTTAACGACCGTTCTTAGGAATTTCTTGACAAAATTATTGAAGCCTGAATTATATCATATATTTTTTAATAAAGTTGATATTTTCACATACTAGGACTTTTATCATTAACTGCCTCATGTGCTGTATAATAATCTATCTGTCTATTTAAATAAAAATTAATCTTACCACAAAACTGTAGAGGACCGAACAGGCAATTTATGGTCTTAAAATTTTCGTTATAGTCAAAATGAGGTTCTCCTTAAAAAAAATATCTTTGTATGTAGGTATGTGGCACCTTCGATTTACCAACAATATCGTCATGGCTGAATGGCAAGATTTTATAATTGTTTATCTATTTTCGTGTCAACTAGGTACACATTACAAAAAGTTCAATTGATAAAATAAATACGATTTTCTTCTTTTATGCAGCCCCTTTAGTTTCCCACTGCTGGGCAAAGGCCAATTTAATTTCGCCGAAGAATAAAAATATACGAATTCAAAAAACAAACGATAGATTCTGTTTAGCGTTATAAGCAAATGTAGGTACAAATTTTTTCCTAGTAGGTATTTATTTAACACAAAAAATATTTGTTTTACCTGAAACACACAAAATTGAGTACAAAGTTGCAAAATTAACTCAAAATTGTACCAATTACTACATTCGGTGAATGTTTATTCGATCCGCAATCGAATGCTTATTCAGCTTTCATTTTGAAATTAGGCCGACGATACCAAGCGTACCCTCAAGAGTTTTGCAAATAAATACCACGGTCCTTGAGTAAACACGCCCCGTGATTGCAGGACGGTATTATTATACCGCGGAGATACGCACACTCCTCCAACCTGGGGATTTGAAACAGTGCATGCACTCTATTTCCTCAGTCTGTCTACATTGTCACTGCGAAATGTGTTAATAATGTTCGTGTTGATTTATTTTTTAATCCCTTCAGTAGCGTAGTGATGCTTTTTGCGTTTAGGTTTTTTAGTCCCCCAGTGTTTGTTTTACTTATGCCCCTCGACAGGGGGGACTACGCTCGGATTGCCATGATGTTTTGTCGCTCTCCGTTACCTCCTTTGGGTTTTCACGGCAGGAAGAGATTGTTAGTGTAGCTACGTTGGTATGGTTAATGGAACATATAGCTAATATTCCGTAACATACATTTTACTTCGTTTGTGGATTTAACCACATATAGTTGGGGACGGTAAAGTATAATAATCTTTGCTATGATGGATAAGATCAAATTTTATTGTTTCATGACATAAACATGGGAGGCTACATGAGGTAGTAACACAATACATTATGATAAATAGGTGTCTATTTTGTGAGAGACTGGTGCCTTCACCAGGCTTGGGGCCTGTTTTTCTGTACATCAGGTATCCGGCCTTTAGGTGGATTATTATATTATTTATTTTTTTATCACCCGTATAAAAATGTAAAGCATTTACATTATGTGGTCGGTAAACTTTATTCGTTCTGTATGTAAATAAGCATGACGTGTTGGAAAAGGGTTAGTAAAAAAAAAAGATATTAAGATGAAAAGTGAGACCACTTTAGGTACACTTTTTGTACATTATGAATTAATACATACCTAAAATTATATCAAAGTCCAATTATGTAAATGCTTGTTTAATTGCACCTAGTGAGAAATTTATCGATACCATTATTTCGTGCTATTTTGTGACGCACTAAAGATCCCATTGAATTTCGCGATTAATGGTGTCGTTACTTAAATGCAGCAATCCGTGAGACAAAACCAGAGGGTTGAAGGCGAGGAAATAATTAGAGAAACTAGTTTGTTCTGTTCGGACGATTAATGTTAGTTTACGATCTAGATTTACAACGGCGCTCGAACTTTGTTCTTGTGCGCTAAGCGTTTTGATTTGTCAAGCCGCACGATTTATTTTAACTGCCGATGTTGTAGTTCCATGTTTTCTTTAATCCCGTTAAATTAAAAACTTAAAGCGCTTTTTAATGGAAAAACTAATCTAGGTAAGAATATCTAAAAGTTGTCATGTGTTTAGTTCTCGGTCAAAGAAAACAAAAGCTGTTTTCTTTGCAAGTAGCAACGTCACTTGCATCCCCTTTGATGATGCGGCAAAGGAAACCGCACCAACGAGTTGTAGTAATTAGAAGCGTTCCACTGAATATACTAAGCGATAGAAAGGATTATTCCGATTTGTTTTCTCATCTCTATATCTGTCATTTGGTTTTTCTGCATGAAAGGTTAATGAATCGTGGTGATTACATTTTAAGTTATTGTTCGAGCATGACATAATTTAACTAAAATCTTTGAAAACCTTCCCAAATTGAGACCATTTTATATAATTTCTAAGAAGTATTAGCGAAAACGTATACTATGTCGAAGTTTACAGTGTCGTGTCATGTCATGTCTGTCGGGAATGTACCTACACTTGTGAAGGTAAATTAGTGATGCCGTATTGCCTCAGAATAAGCCCCCGGTGAATGTTGACACACGGCACGGATGTACGGACATGTCGATTCAGACGCACTCTTAAAGGTGCGTTTATTTACGTTCCTTTAGAAATAGGTGATGCGTCGCCTTCACGCCTTTCGACGGGAAAAAAGGCTTATTTTTTCACACTTTTCCTGTTTTCCCTTATTCAAACGGTCCCTAGTGATGATCTGTTCTGTATATATAAGTATGTTTGACACTGCTGGCGGGAAACTATGTATATTACAACCTATGTTTAATACTAACCTTTAGTTTTCTTTAACTTCCTATACTTAAAAGGCAATGTTATATCAAAATTATAAGCACAAGTCGTATTTAGTGAAACCCTCGCGTATTATTAATATATCACGACGTGAAAAGCTCTAGAAAAGTGCATGGTATCATCAAAATAGCAGGTTTATTACATAGCGGCCCTCGAAAATTCCCCCTTGCATGCACGGAAGCGATTCATGAAGCTTGCTTCGTTTGCCTCAACTCGTCTGCAATCTTGTATCTCCGGAGTTTAAGTGTTTGACCTCCCTTTGCCCAAATGAAGCTCACGAACATGTCTACCAAGATTATTTTTGTTGCCATTTGACTTTTACTTCTCACTCACTAAGGTTGATATTACATTGTTACGCTACCTCAGGTAATTTTGCTGGCGGACGCCTTTTGTATTTCTTTTCCGTTTTTTACTCTACCAGGAGAATTTACCAGCTCCAATCTGAGTCTATGCTTGCCCAAGAGAAAAACGGGAACTGAAACTGAATATCTACATCGTATGCTCATTTTCTGTTGGATAAAAAAACCTAGTTATCTTTCATTTCAAATTAAATGTTTTCGATTTCAGACGAAACAGAGCGGAGGTACCTAAGTAGGTAGTAACAAATCTATTGATATGTTGACATCATCTTTGTTCATGTAGTTATTATTAAATTGCGAGCGATTTCGAGCGATAAGGTGATAGTAATCAGGCTCAATATTATTTTTAAAATCATGTTTCTTAATGCAAACGATGAAGTATTACGTGATCATAAGCAATAATTAATTTACCATAAAATAAATAACAGTTATTAATAATGGCAAGAATAGGTACAGTCATACAATTATAAAAAGGATTAGTTATTTCTAAAGTTACATTAATTCGTGCATATTACGTTTTGTATATACGTACCCTCACGCCAGTATTCCTTAAAGGGTTAGGCAGAGGTGTAAGCCTTAATGCACAACACAGTTCACCAGTTCGCAACTCCGAGCTATTGAGAATTTATAGAATTAGCTTTTATAGAAAAACCCAATAATACTAAGTTATTTTAGTGAAGGAAAAATACGACCGCGGGCAGGATTCGAACCTGCGTCTTCGGGTTAAATACACCAGACGCTGTGACCGCTAAGTCACCGCGGGTCCCACCCACCTAGTCGAAATTTGCCTTAACATTTTTTATTTATGTCTTTAAGGTGACGTTAGTGACATCTGTTGAAGATATGCTTTTCAACCGACATGACATGCTTTGCAGCAAGTACGATGTCGTACAATGCCACCTTACCTTTTAGCTTACCTTTCGTATTTTTTTAGGCATTTTCCATGCAAAGATTATTAAGTTATTTTAGTGCAGGTAAAACACTAATACTTGCGGTGGCTTAGCGGTCATTGTAGCGTCTGGTGTACTTAACCAGAAGACGCAGGTTCGAATCCTGCCCGCGGTCGTACTTTTCCTTCACTAAAATAACTGTAAATTCACTATAATACTGTACTCGATCTGGGAATCGAAACCATGAACTCCAGCAAAGCAGTAGCGCTTAGGACCGCTTAGTTACGTTTTGTTTTTAATGAAAAGGAGGATTTGCTGCCGGGTCACCTCGAAACCTTTGATTATAACCCAATCCGATATTTTCCCCATAAGAGCTTATGTCTAACGTCAATTACCAATTTTGCTTACAAAGTCGGGAGGTCAAAGCTGAATAAACGGTTGTTTTTGCTTTTAACTTTGGACCGTTCGCTCGGCCGATCGTTAACTCAGTGTATTACGCAGCAAATTTCATAAGCATGTTAAGTTCAAATAGATTTTTTACAACAAATAGTACCAATTTGCTGACTCTCTTATCTTTTATACCCAACATGAGCCATTATCGAGAAACATATGAGTTTTATAAAATTAATTCTTTGTAAGTAAGATTTTTTCGGAGGGGCAGCAAATTAATGATACGTGGTAATACTATAACAGATTATCTACTAATAGCTATCGTTCTGTAAGGTTTATTTATTTATTTATTCCACACACTATATTTACAGGATAACCCCAATACAATAGTGGTTTGCAAACACACACCAAATACATTGAAAAATCAACTTACGGCGAAGCGTATTTATGTGGCGGCCAGTTTGTAGATGGGTGCTCTCCGGTTTTGCACAGCACACAAAGCCGTCCATTTCCTCGGCAGTTATTCGATCACCTATAACAGAGGTAGGTAGTTATAAGTCCAAAATTCATCTGAAAACCATTTGAATATCGGCACGACCCAGAAATTGTACGGGAAAGTCCCTACTACCCTCTCACAGAATATCGACGTCGAGTAGCAGTATGTATCTATACTGTTGCGTTTCGTACGGTGAGTGTGGAGCCCCAGAGGCCGAATTCATGCCACAGTCCCTTTCCTAGCTTCCTTCTTCTTTATTCCTTTCCCCTTCCTTTTCCTTAAATAGGCTCGGCAACGCATCTGCAACTCCTTTGGCAGATGTCCACGGGCGGCGGCCCCAACATAGTTATGAAGCGAAAAGGATAAATTCTTGGAAGAATACATTTTCTAGAATCTATTCTATACTCTATTACTTTCAGAAATATTAAGGGACGAAATATTAAAGGATTTAAGTAATTTCTTATTTGAATGTTTCCATATCCTTAACATAAAAGCTCTTACAAAAAGTGCGTAACATATGGGAAGTATTTTTTCAAACGCTCGTAAGACATTTGTCGCGCTTTGTGCCCCTCTAGAATGTCATAAAAATAACTTGTTCGTATAAATAACGTTGATGAAAATATATATCGGTGCTTACTGTGGCCACAAATCAGAGTAAAGTGGGACTTATCAGGACCGTCTACATAAGTAAGCTTCGGTGATGCCGCCGTGAGGAGCGCTTGCGGTCTCGCCGACCCGAGCCATTAAATCATTTCTTATTTTTGTCAACAACAACCGCAAAGTATCGCAATGATTTATTTAAACATACTCGAGCTTTATTGTAATAGGATTTGCGTTAATTTAAATTTAAATTCAACAAAATGTTGAGTGGTCTAATTGTTGTTTATGTAAACGCATCCCCATTTTGTAAATTTGCGTCACAAGGTATAGTTATCTATTTTAATATCACCGTTATAAAGTTGTATTGTGAAAATGCCATTCTCTTGTTTTTTTTTTTATCACTTCTCTGTAGTTTGAATCCCGGGTGTGTAGTTGACAGACAGACAGTTTGAATTGAAAACAAGTCTAAAACACAAAGTGTAAACACAGGTACCAGGACTATATGAACGTTAGGATATAGGAGAGTATTTTCGGTTATTTTGTCCTTTCTTCACAGCGTCCGAGATAGGTCATGTGTTATAACCCTTTTCGTATTTCATTCGCCGTGTAGATTCGTTAGTATTTTTATTACAAGCCCAAATATAGTAGTAGTCTTTCGCAACATGTTTTGTGTTACAAAAGCTATTCTTTTAAAGGGGGCTGCCTTTCACGTTATACTTACGAATGTCACAATGTTCGTTATTTGTCTAAACTTTATTAAAAAGTCGACTAGCTTTATTTAAATGTTTCCCCACACTTTGGTTTTCTCCTCAAAAATTGCGTCATACACGAACATTCAGAACCGTAATAAGTACCTGTACACAATACAAATATTTGTATCGTGTAGAAATCGAACCCGCATACCGATGCCGTGGCGGACAAACTGCTACTGCGCAAACCGACCTGATTTAAACGCTTTATAACTTTTTATAAATTAAAACTTTTATCCGAAGTCGGATTTATCTATAGATAAATAAACTTCTATCGACAATGAAAAAATAAATGTGAAATATAACTACGTTTTACGGATAAGAAACCTGTAACAAATAAATTGTCAAAAGAAATCCTACACTTTAGTTGAAAACTTCGAAAAGATAAGGGAACTTTAATAAAAGTATTCCATTTCAATATAAACTCTAGTACGTGGTACTCAATACGATACTTTCCCTTAACGCGACCGACCCCGCGCTAACGAGCCGGCTATGAATATTCTGGATTTCTTGCATATTCAACAGGATATGAATCACAATACTTTTATATTTTTAGAACTTAATAAAAAGTTGCTTCTGAATACAATTTTTTGGCCGTAAAATGGAATAAATTTATATTTCTTAGCGTGATCTTTAGTCAACGTAGTTAAAGTAAGAATTAGGTGTTTTATTGTATTCAGAACGGTCTACGGTTCAGTTCAGGTCGCAACCGGTCTACTTGAAATCGTAATGCACGCATCAGCAACTTATTTTTCTATAGGTAGGCAGTATTGATATTTAGTGGTAGCTTCAAGCTGCTACTGAAAGACCCTGAAAGAAAATTTCAATAACACACTTCACGTATACGTTCAGAAAAGACGTGCTTTCACAGCCACCTACACTATATCAATGAAGCAATCTTAATTAACTTCTAAAGCTCAAAGACAATTTACATATTGGTTGTCTAAATCAAAACCAAGCTAATAATAGAATAAATGGAAAGTAAATTTGTCGTTTTTTTTTTAACAGATGAACCAATTTTTGTGAATATTAGTATAGAGATTGGAATTCAGAGAAGGACAAAGGCTACCTTTTGTCTCAATAACTTCTTTGGTATGCGAGTAAAACCATGGGCAATAGCTAAGGTACAGTAACCGTTTATGTAGCTATACTCGAATTGAAAACCCCGCCAATTTTTCAAGTCGATAAAAAGCCCAGGCAGTCTCTCTCACTTTGTAACTTCTAGCCTAAATATGAAGAGTTTGAGACTATAATACTAGACTATATAAAATTGCTGATATTTATTGTTAAATGTTATTTAGTCTAATTACTTTGTTATTGAAATTATTATTTTGTTATTAAAATTAAATTTAAATTATAATGAATCATAATGTCATAGATTTATAAACATGTGCCAGAGGTTAATGATATTTCTATTATAAAATGCAATTACTTAGGTATTTAGGTAACTGTAATTTTTTATAAGAAATACATTTCTTTAAACCGAAGACAGATTAGTCAGACAAATTTTAGTCTTGGCTAACTAATATTTATAATATTGTCTTATTCATGCTGTGCCATAGAAGCGAGCTGACTCTTAAGTGAAAAGTTCATAAGTTTACCTCCTCAGAAAGCCGGTAGCCTGGCTTTCTATTCTAGAGCTATATTTATGTAAAATATTACTCAGTATATCATTATTATCCACTGTTTTTTTTTATATACACCTCCGAATGATGAGTTGCGTTTTGCGCGACTTGCATTAATATCAAAGGCTTACTGTGACCCAGATTCGTAAAAATAATGATCATTATAAGTCATATGAATATAATTTTAGTTTTTTAACTTTCCAATACAAAGTAAAATAAAGAACAATAAAGAATAATATCGATTTAACTGCAATTAAATGGGAAAATGTGTGATATTATGCTATTTCAATTTTCAGTAACAGTCGAGGTTATTTTCTTTTCAAATCTTATAGTAAGATATGCAGCTCCTGGTCTTTTCCCAATACGGTTGGTCGGCTTTCAGTATAACTAAATTCGGATCAGATCAGACCTCTACGAGTACTAACTAAATATTGAGCTAATTATTACTTAAGTACTTGTAATAATACTAAAATACTGACTGCCTCGTTAGTCTAGTGGTCCCAATCGCGACTGCTACGCTAGAGGTCTTGGGTTCGATCCCCAGGTCGAGCAAAGTGTTATTGGGTTTTTCTATGAAATTCTCAGTAGCAGCTCGGAGTCTGGATTTGTGCCCGGTCAATGGTAATAGGCTCGCCCCCTATTACATGGGACCTAAAAATACCGGCGAAATTTAGGTCTACATTAGTACACCTCTGCCTAACCCTTCGGGGAATACAGGCGTGATGGTATGTTATGTATGTTACGTTAATACTAAAATATGCAGTTCAATATTTATAGATGATTCTGTAAATCGTGAAGCATATTACTTTATTTTAACCTAAGAATAACCTGTGACATGGTTGACAGCCTTTTCAAAAATTCACATATTTATCTATCATATCAGCCTATCGCCGTCCACTGTTGAACGTAGGCCTCCCCCGAAGAGCGCCAACCATCCCGGTCTTGGGCAGCCCGCATCCATCCGCTGCCAGCCACCTTCTTCAAATTGATTTGATATTTATCTAATTGCCGTAAAAACGCAATTTTAATTTATATACGAGTAGGATCAGTGGCTTATTAACAGTAAGGAAGTTGTATTTTTTAAATGTGTCTTTACATCTACACAAATCTATTCCATTTGACCCTGCTTATCAGGATAGAAGACGGAGTGATATTGTGGCTCACAAACGACAGTATAAAACTCAATCTGCCTACATTTATAATAAAATAAATGCAAAACTGGAATTTAATCCTAAGGTCTAGCATGAATGTAAAAAAGTCATAACTGAATGGCTAAAATCTCTAACGTATGAGGAAACTGAGAATGTTCTCGTTACAGTGAGCTAAATTTACAATAGTCATACACACGTTCACTGACACTCCCCCACATGTGCACACTCCCACGCACAACCACCCTAACACGCTCACACACACACACACACACACACATGCACACTATGCTTTACTTATTCAATTGTTTTATTTTATTTATTTTTCGCTAATTATAGTCTCAAAATTGTTAACTAGCAAATAATGGGAAGTTGCGAGACAACCCCAACACAAGTATTATTAATTACTTACTGGGGCTGCCTCAAATTTATATGTATTGAGAGATTTTGAGATTAAATAAACATTTTATTTTATTTTTATTTTTTATTTATTTAAATGGGACTATATGATAAAAACGCTTTCTTTTTTGCGCTCAATCCCTTACCTAGTGGTAAATAGAAAGAGTGACTAGTTGGCATGTATTTTTAAATATAACAAACTATTTTCACGAAGTCTGACACGTACGCGGTTTAAAAATTTAAAATTGCGATATATGATTCTGAGTTTGGCGTGCGATTCATAAAACATTTGCCAACTAACTGTTAGTCATCTTTAGGACGTGAATGACAGTCAGAATTCCGTAAAAACAAATGTATTGTAATAAATAACTTAATTGTAAAATAAATATTGCCTAAATGACGTAAATCTTAAAAAAACAATTGTGGTTAAGTCAGTAAACGAGACCCCAGGTGATAAGAAGTTATCGCAATCCATGATCACCTGCAAAACCAAAGGTGGTGATGCTGTTGCTGATGCGTTGCCGATTTTTAAAAAAACCCCATGGACTGCAGACTGTCAGAGCCACAACAATCGAAGGAAAACTGACTTTCAAGCGCAAACGTCGAACATTATAAAAAAATATTATTTAATACACACCAAGGTGCTTAACGATAGACATAAAGATGGTTACCAGCCAGTCAAACCTCAAGAGGTTTTATCAACGATTATTTCAGATATTTTCGCACCTCTTACAAGATGTTTTTTTCCTTAATAGCAGTGAGGAACTGTATTGAACTGCACCCGTCCCTATACGGTGGAAATCAACAAAAAAATCACCAAAATAAAAAGGCATGCAAAGCATTTAAGCCCTATTTATTACAAGAAGCCAATTAACAAAGTTTATCACCTTTCCTCATTTTCATTTCGTATAAATAACTGGAATTGAAAGTAAAACAGATGAATGCAAATCGCAAAGACATCACGGGTAGACAATGACGACTATTTAACATTACAAAGTACTGGGAAAAGATAAAGAGCTCTACATTGTGTTAAATGAAGAGGGAGGAGCGGTCTTCGTTATTTATAAAAAAAGGTAATAGACTCGCCCCCTATTAAATTGAACTTGATTGAAAATTACATTTCGGCGAACTATTGCTTATCGACAGCAGTACACTTCTGCCTAACCTGTAGAGAATACACACGTGAATGAAATTTTGAATGCGTTTTTTGTTGTGAAGTAATTTAAATCATAAATATTTACTTTTTAATTTACAGTTTTTACTTTTGTTTTTAAAAACATAATCTATGACTTAGGAATTACTTTCTCCTATTTAAGTCGATTGAAAAGATAAAATAATAAATACACAACTATTTATAGTTGGCGTTAAACAAAATGCAATGTTTTTTTCAGCTATCCATAACAAACAGAAATACAAATATGTTTTAATTATGCCTAGGACTTAAAAATTAAGTGAATCTATCTCACACAAATTCACTTCAATTTCTTGTCGCAACTGATTGGCTAAGTTTTTGCTGAAGGAGTGCCTACGCTAAGTCCACGTTTACTTCCATGTCGCTTTGCGTTAGACCGGCCGGAGCTACTCTGAAAAAACGAATGTGGCGAAAATGTATGATTCTTGATCCGGCAAAATTCTAACAATATGCGAGTTCTAGCACAAATTAATTGCGCATTTTACCTTCTAGCGAGGGTAAGTATTTTTCGAATGAAATAATCGAATATTGCCACCTTACCTTTTAGCTTACCTTTCGTATTTTTTTAAGGCATTTTCCATGCAAAGATTAGTAAGTTATTTTAGTGCAGGTAAAACACTAATACTTGCGGTGGCTTAGCGGTCATTGTAGCGTCTGGTGTACTTAACCAGAAAGTGCGAATCCTGCCCGCAGTCGTATTTTTCCTTCACTAAAATAACTTAATAATCTTTGCATGGAAAATGCCTAAAAAAATACAAAAAGATACCCAATAATACTGTACTTGATCTGGGAATCGAAACCATGAAATCTAGCAAAGCAGTAGCACTTAAGACCGCTTAGTTTCGTTTTGTTTTTAATGCAAAAGGAGGATTTGCTGCCGGGTCACCTCGCAAACCTTTGATTATAACCCAATCCGATATTTTCCCCATAAGAGCTTATGTCTAACGTCAATTACCAATTTTGCTTACAAAGTCGGGAGGTCAAAGCTGAATAAACGGTTGTTTTTGCTTTTAACTTTGGACCGTTCGCTCGGCCGATCGTTAACTCAGTGTATTACGCAGCAAATTTCATAAGCATGTTAAGTTCAAACAGATTTTTTACAACAAATAGTACCAATTTGCTGACTCTCTTATCTTTTATACCCAACATGAGCCATTATCGAGAAACTTATATGAATTTTATAAAATTAATTCTTAGTAAGTAATTTTTTTTCGGAGGGGCAGCAAATTAATGATACCTACGTGGTAATACTATAACAGATTATCTACTAATAGCTATCGTTCTGTAAGGTTTATTTATTTATTTATTTCACACACTATATTTGCAGGGTAACCCCAATACAATAGTGGTTTGCAAACACACACCAAATAAATTGAAAAATCAACTTACGGCGAAGCCTATGCATGTCGCGGCCAGTTTGTAGATGGGTGCTCTCCGGTTTTGCACAGCACACAAGGCCGTCCATTTCCTCGCCAGTTATTCGATCACCTATAACGGAGGTAGGTAGTCATAAGTCCAAAATTCATCTGAAAACCTTTTGAATATCGGCACGACCCAGAAATTGTACGGAAAAGTACCTACTACCCTCTCACAGAATATCGACGTCGAGTAGCAGTATGTATCTATACTGTTGCGTTTCGTACGGTGAGTGTGGAGCGCCGGAGGCCCAATTCCTGCCACAGTCCTTTTCCTACCTTCCTTCTTTTTTATCGGCAACGCATCTGCAACTCCTTTGGTTTTGCAGATGTCCATGGGCGGCGGCTCCAACATAGTTATGAAGCGAAAAATATGAATTCTTGGAAGAATACATTTTCTAGAATTACTTTCAAAAATATTAAGGGACGAAATATTAAAGGATTTAAGTAATTTCTTATTTGAATGTTTCCATATCCTTAACATACAAGCTCTTACAAAAAGTGCGTAACATATGGAAAGTATTTTTTCAAACGCTCGTAAGACATTTGTCGCGCTTTGTGCCCCTCTAGAATGTCATAAAAATAACTTGTTCGTATAAATAACGTTGATGAAAATATATATCGGTGCTTACTGTGGCCACAAATCAGAGTAAAGTGGGACTTATCAGGACCGTCTACATAAGTAAGCTTCGGTGATGCCGCCGTGAGGAGCGCTTGCGGTCTCGCCGACCCGAGCCATTAAATCATTTCTTATTTTTGTCAACAACAACCGCAAAGTATCGCAATGATTTATTTAAACATACTCGAGCTTTATTGTAATAGGATTTGCGTTAATTTAAATTTAAATTCAACAAAATGTTGAGTGGTCTAATTGTTGTTTATGTAAACGCATCCCCATTTTGTAAATTTGCGTCACAAGGTATAGTTATCTATTTTAATATCACCGTTATAAAGTTGTATTGTGAAAATGCCATTCTCTTGTATTTTTTTTTATCACTTCTCTGTAGTTTGAATCCCGGGTGTGTAGTTGACAGACAGACAGTTTGAATTGAAAACAAGTCTAAAACACAAAGTGTAAACACAGGTACCAGGACTATATGAACGTTAGGATATAGGAGAGTATTTTCGGTTATTTTGTCCTTTCTTCACAGCGTCCGAGATAGGTCATGTGTTATAACCCTTTTCGTATTTCATTCGCCGTGTAGATTCGTTAGTATTTTTATTACAAGCCCAAATATAGTAGTAGTCTTTCGCAACATGTTTTGTGTTACAAAAGCTATTCTTTTAAAGGGGGCTGCCTTTCACGTTATACTTACGAATGTCACAATGTTCGTTATTTGTCTAAACTTTATTAAAAAGTCGACTAGCTTTATTTAAATGTTTCCCCACACTTTGGTTTTCTCCTCAAAAATTGCGTCATACACGAACATTCAGAACCGTAATAAGTACCTGTACACAATACAAATATTTGTATCGTGTAGAAATCGAACCCGCATACCGATGCCGTGGCGGACAAACTGCTACTGCGCAAACCGACCTGATTTAAACGCTTTATAACTTTTTATAAATTAAAACTTTTATCCGAAGTCGGATTTATCTATAGATAAATAAACTTCTATCGACAATGAAAAAATAAATGTGAAATATAACTACGTTTTACGGATAAGAAACCTGTAACAAATAAATTGTCAAAAGAAATCCTACACTTTAGTTGAAAACTTCGAAAAGATAAGGGAACTTTAATAAAAGTATTCCATTTCAATATAAACTCTAGTACGTGGTACTCAATACGATACTTTCCCTTAACGCGACCGACCCCGCGCTAACGAGCCGGCTATGAATATTCTGGATTTCTTGCATATTCAACAGGATATGAATCACAATACTTTTATATTTTTAGAACTTAATAAAAAGTTGCTTCTGAATACAATTTTTTGGCCGTAAAATGGAATAAATTTATATTTATTAGCGTGATCTTTAGTCAACGTAGTTAAAGTAAGAATTAGGTGTTTTATTGTATTCAGAACGGTCTACGGTTCAGTTCAGGTCGCAACCGGTCTACTTGAAATCGTAATGCACGCATCAGCAACTTATTTTTCTATAGGTAGGCAGTATTGATATTTAGTGGTAGCTTCAAGCTGCTACTGAAAGACCCTGAAAGAAAATTTCAATAACACACTTCACGTATACGTTCAGAAAAGACGTGCTTTCACAGCCACCTACACTATATCAATGAAGCAATCTTAATTAACTTCTAAAGCTCAAAGACAATTTACATATTGGTTGTCTAAATCAAAACCAAGCTAATAATAGAATAAATGGAAAGTAAATTTGTCGTTTTTTTTTTAACAGATGAACCAATTTTTGTGAATATTAGTATAGAGATTGGAATTCAGAGAAGGACAAAGGCTACCTTTTGTCTCAATAACTTCTTTGGTATGCGAGTAAAACCATGGGCAATAGCTAAGGTACAGTAACCGTTTATGTAGCTATACTCGAATTGAAAACCCCGCCAATTTTTCAAGTCGATAAAAAGCCCAGGCAGTCTCTCTCACTTTGTAACTTCTAGCCTAAATATGAAGAGTTTGAGACTATAATACTAGACTATATAAAATTGCTGATATTTATTGTTAAATGTTATTTAGTCTAATTACTTTGTTATTGAAATTATTATTTTGTTATTAAAATTAAATTTAAATTATAATGAATCATAATGTCATAGATTTATAAACATGTGCCAGAGGTTAATGATATTTCTATTATAAAATGCAATTACTTAGGTATTTAGGTAACTGTAATTTTTTATAAGAAATACATTTCTTTAAACCGAAGACAGATTAGTCAGACAAATTTTAGTCTTGGCTAACTAATATTTATAATATTGTCTTATTCATGCTGTGCCATAGAAGCGACCTGACTCTTAAGTGAAAAGTTCATAAGTTTACCTCCTCAGAAAGCCGGTAGCCTGGCTTTCTATTCTAGAGCTATATTTATGTAAAATATTACTCAGTATATCATTATTATCCACTGTTTTTTTTTATATACACCTCCGAATGATGAGTTGCGTTTTGCGCGACTTGCATTAATATCAAAGGCTTACTGTGACCCAGATTCGTAAAAATAATGATCATTATAAGTCATATGAATATAATTTTAGTTTTTTAACTTTCCAATACAAAGTAAAATAAAGAACAATAAAGAATAATATCGATTTAACTGCAATTAAATGGGAAAATGTGTGATATTATGCTATTTCAATTTTCAGTAACAGTCGAGGTTATTTTCTTTTCAAATCTTATAGTAAGATATGCAGCTCCTGGTCTTTTCCCAATACGGTTGGTCGGCTTTCAGTATAACTAAATTCGGATCAGATCAGACCTCTACGAGTACTAACTAAATATTGAGCTAATTATTACTTAAGTACTTGTAATAATACTAAAATACTGACTGCCTCGTTAGTCTAGTGGTCCCAATCGCGACTGCTACGCTAGAGGTCTTGGGTTCGATCCCCAGGTCGAGCAAAGTGTTATTGGGTTTTTCTATAAAATTCTCAGTAGCAGCTCGGAGTCTGGATTTGTGCCCGGTTAATGGTAATAGGCTCGCCCCCTATTACATGGGACCTTAAAATACCGGCGAAATTTAGGTCTACATTAGTACACCTCTGCCTAACCCTTCGGGGAATACAGGCGTGATGGTAGGTATGTTATGGATGTTACGTTAATACTAAATAACCCTTCGTGGAATACAGGCGTGATGGTATGTTATGTATGTTACGTTAATACTAAAATATGCAGTTCAATATTTATAGATGATTCTGTAAATCTTGAAGCATATTACTTTATTTTAACATAAGAATAAACTGTGACATGGTTGCCAGCCTTTTCAAAAATTCACATATTTTATCATATCAGCCTATCGCCGTCCACTACTGAACGTAGGCCTCCCTCAAAGAGCGCCAACCATCCCGGTCTTGGGCAGCTCGCATCTATCCGCTGCCAGCCACCTTCTTCAAATTGATTTGATATTTATCTAATTGCCGTAAAAACGCAATTTTAATTTATATACGAGTAGGATCAGTGGCTTATTAACAGTAAGGAAATTTTATTTTTTAAATGTGTCTTTACATCTACACAAATCTATTCCATTTGACCCTGCTAATCAGGATAGAAGACGGAGTGATATTGTGGCTCACAAAACGACAGTATAAAACTCAATCTGCCTACATTTATAATAAAATAAATGCAAAAATGGAATTTAATCCTAAGGTCTTGCATGAATGTAAAAAAGTCATAACTGAATGGCTAAAATCTCTAACGTATGAGGAAACTGAGAATGTTCTCGTTACAGTGAGCTAAATTTACAATAGTCATACACACGTTCACTGACACTCCCCCACATGTGCACACTCCCACGCACAACCACCCTAACACGCTCATACATGCACACTCATACACATCGCAAAACATATAACACACACACACACACACACACACACACACACACACACATGCACACTATGCTTTACTTATTCAATTGTTTTATTTTATTTATTTTTCGCTAATTATAGTCTCAAAATTGTTAACTAGCAAATAATGGGAAGTTGCGAGACAACCCCAACACAAGTATTATTAATTACTTACTGGGGCTGCCTCAAATTTATATGTATTGAGAGATTTTGAGATTAAATAAACATTTTATTTTATTTTTATTTTTTATTTTATTTAAATGGGACTATATGATAAAAACGCTTTCTTTTTTGCGCTCAATCCCTTACCTAGTGGTAAATAGAAAGAGTGACTAGTTGGCATGTATTTTTAAATTAACAAACTATTTTCACGAAGTCTGACACGTACGCGGGTTAAAAATTTAAAATTGCGATATATGATTCTGAGTTTGGCGTGCGATTCATAAAACATTTGCCAACTAACTGTTAGTCATCTTTAGGACGTGAATGACAGTCAGAATTCCGCAAAACAGCTCTATTGTTATAAATAACTTAATTGTAAAAAAAATATTGCCTAAATGACGTAAATCTTAAAAAAAAATTGTGGTTAAGTCATTGAACGAGCCCCCTGGTGGTAAGTAGTTATCGCAATCCATGAACACCTGCAATACCAAAGGATTTGCTGATGCGTTACCGATTCTTAAATAACCCTATGGACTGCAGACTGTCAGAGCCACAACAATCGAACGAAAACTGACTTTCGAGCGCAAACGTCGAACATTATAAAAAAATATTATTTAATACACACCAAGGTGCTTAACGATAGACCCATAAGGATGGTTACCAGCCGTTCAAACCTCAAGAGGTTTTATCAACGATTAGTTCAGATATTTTCGCACCTCTTACAAGATTTTTTCCTTAATAGCAGTGAGGAACTGTATTTAACTGCACCCGTCCCCATACGGAATAAATCAACAAAAAAAACTACAAAATAAAAAAGCATGCAGAGCATTTAAGCTCTATTTATCACAAGAAGCCAATCAACAAAGTTCATCGCCTTTCCTCATTTTCATTTCGTATAAATAACTGGAATTGAAAGTAAAACAGATGAATGCAAATCGCAAAGACATGACGGGTAGACAATGACGACTATTTAACATTACAAAGTACTGGGAAAAGATAAAGAGCTCTACATTGTGTTAAATGTAGAGGGAGGAGCGGTCTTCGTTATTTATAAAAAAAAGGTAATAGACTCGCCCCCTATTAAATTGAACTTGACTAAAAATTACATTTCGGCGAACTGTTGCTTATCGACAGCAGTACACTTCTGCCTAACCTGTAGAGAATACACACTTGACTGTAAGTACGTACCTACGTCTAAAATTAAGAACGCGTTTTTTGTTGTAAAGTAATTTAAATAATAAATATTTACTTTTTAATTTGCAGTTTTTGCTTTTGTTTTAAAAAACGTAGGTAATCTTGGACTTAAGAAATACTTTCTCCTATTTGAAGTCGATTGAAAAGATAAATACACAACTATTTATAATTGGCGATAAACAAAATCCAATGTTTTATTCAGCTATCCATAACAAATAGAAATACAAATATGTTTTAATTATGCCTAGGACTTAAAAATTAAGTGAATCCATCTCACACAAATTCACTTCGCCTGTAGACTCAACTCCCAGTCGAGTCTTGTCGCAACTGATTGGCTAAGTTTTTGCTGAAGGAGTGCTTACGCTAAGTCCACGTTTACTTCCATGTCGCTTTGCGTTAGACCGGCCGGAGCTACTCTGAAAAAACGAATCTGGCGAAAATGTATGATGCTTGATCCGGCAAAATTCTAACAATATGCGAATTCTAGCACAAATTAATTGCGCATTTTACCTTCTAGCGACGGTAAGTATTTTTCTGAATGAAATAATCGAATATTCTACGGCCACGCCCAAAAGCAAAATAGTGCATTACATTCATTGACCTACATATTTATTATTTAAATCAAAGATTTGCGTGCAGCAATTAAATTAGTTCTTATCGGTTTTCACATAATTACAAGCTGACCTAACGGATTAACGGAAAAGACTTTGTCCTGTCAAAATGAATCATTCATAAAAGAATCTCATAGAAAAAAACCACTTAGTTTTATTCCCGGATTTTTCAATTTTCCGGGCTACCGTTCAAATGTTTCAAGGGTAAGTACCTTATTCGGAATATAGAATATTTTTAAAAGGAAGTTAAGAAAATTGGTGCATCAGTTTTCAAGCTATACAATTACCAATGAACAGCATTTAATTTCATTTACATAGATTACTAGATAGTTGTCCGCGGCTTCGCCTGCATGGGATTCCTGCGGGATAACAAATAGCCTGTTAATTTAGAACAATGTAGCTTTCTAATGGTGAAAGAATTATTGAAATCGGTTCAGTAGTTTCAAAGATTATCGATTAAAAACAACCAAATCTTAGTTTAAAAGTATATTTATAAATATTATGTACTTACTTAAAAGTTTTTAAATGTATCGTTTTTCTATCACAGCTATAATATGCAAATTCGAGCGCAAATTTATTCATGGCCACTTGTTTGCCCGGCTTTGATTAGTTCCACCCTGAATAAGGTTGTGTGTGAATTATCTCCAGTTTCCTATTTACTTAGGCTTGTTAAGCTGTTCTTGAAGCGTACAGTAAATTAAGAATGGAAAATAATTGTTACGTGATATACCGGAGCACTATACCAGAGAAATTTGGGTGGAGGTGATTATGACAGTTGAGTTTTATAGAGACAGCTTCCGCATTAATTATATTTTATTCCGTTGTTGATATTGTAATGAGCATAAACGCTACAACATTAACGCTACAGCAATCAAGTTATTCCTCAACTTTTGGTTTCAAACGCTTCTAACACTCTTCTGCAGGTTGAAAGATGTTTGTTGATCGAATATAAAATTTTAAGTCTTGGATTCGGAATGGAGGCACTGGACTTAACAGTCCATGATTTTATCACTGCTGTCGATATCGACATAATTATCATCATCCTCCTAGCCTATAATTTTATGGGGTCTGCTTTCAGTCTAACAAGATGCCTCTGAATATCGGCATTTTACACGAAGCGACTGGCTGACTGTGGCAGGTTCAACTTAACCTAGCAGATCAGTTGATCCCCTTGGGTTGAGTTGAGGTTGAGTACCCTTCTTTCTGCGCTGTTGTCGGATAAAAAGTATGTACCCTATATGTTGCCCCTGGTTATAATCTACCTATATACCAAACCGATAAACCCTCGTCTATCGATTTTCTCAAAAATTAACCAAGTAATTCCGTTTTGCCGTTTAAAGTATGTACACTTTGAAGGGGAGAGTGTCACAAATCTATAAGTACACTGTACACAGCGTCTTCCCAGTGACAGGCGCAATCTGTTTTCAAATAATTACTTCTGAAAGCCGAGACGGGGAAATTAATTTCTTTGTTACTCTAACGACATCGATGT
This sequence comes from Subacronicta megacephala, assembly GCA_958496365.1. Classification (NCBI taxonomy): domain Eukaryota; kingdom Metazoa; phylum Arthropoda; class Insecta; order Lepidoptera; family Noctuidae; genus Subacronicta; species Subacronicta megacephala. The sequence goes on along the minus strand of OY292520.1, from coordinate 7,539,418 downwards.
GGTACTATCTACTTTGTAATCGTTAAAAGGCCCCGAAACATGAATTGTTTATAAGTGAGTTTTACTTATAAAACCTAATTATATTTTCGCAGTTGAGTGTTCTATTTACCAATAAATTGTTTTTTATTTATTTGTTATGCGATAATGTTATCAGATTGATTGTAAATTTATTATAATAATTGATTAATCCTGACATGAGTTTACCATTAAATAAAATAAATATTCCGATTAACATTCCATCACGCCTGTTTTCCCCGAAGGGTTGGCAGAGGTGTGCTATCTGCTAATAACAAATAGGTTATATTTTTATTGTATATTCTATTTAAAATTATTTTTTTTACGTACCTATTTAAATAATTTGCGCAAAATCATTGCTGTGTATGTATTACCTCTAAGAGGTCTGACGTTGCGAATCCTGTCGTTGAAAATGACGATAAGTGATAAGATATTATGGCTGTAGGTTAGATACCATTAGATACTCAGGTCTACTTATACTTAGGGTTGCCATCCACCCGAGTTACCCCGGATTTGTTATAGTTAAGAACGCGATCGGGGAACGTCCGAGCCGAGCGGGGTTTCATTTGTAAAGATTTAAAAGTTTTCTGGTCACCGGCCGCTGCCGGACGATATAACATTTTTTTATTAAATCTGCCCAACCTGGACATTAAGGCCATTAACTTGACTCAGTATATACCAGTTTTATAGGATACTAGCTTTCCGCCCACGGCTTCGCCCGCGTGTTTTCTCATACAAACTTTCATCCCGTATTTTATACCCTTGGGGGTAGAATTAATCAAAATCCTTTCTTAGCGGATGCCTACGTCATAACATCTACCTGCATGCCAAATTTCAGCCCGATCCGTCCAGTGGTTTGGGCTGTGCGTTGATAGATCACTATGTCAGTCAGTCAGTCACCTTTGAGTTATATATATTTAGATAAATATCATAATATGTAAATTCAATTATTTAATTTGATTAAAAAGCCCATTTATTAGAAAATACTTAAGTACTTACAAAAAAAAGTAGGATGAACACAGGAAAGCCTACTGTTTACCGAACTGGTAATAATTCATCACATTCCCGCAAGACAGAGATTATTGTGGCAGTCGGTACAATTAGGTACGACTCTCAGAGGGTAGTCCCTTCATGTTTAATTAGAATATTTCAACACCCATAACCTTTCGCTAGAGAAGAAAGCACGGGAAAAAATACAATTTAAGAAAACAACTTAATCCACTCGACATTAGGTTGGCAAAATAATCTGATTTTTGACTCAATATTGTCTGTATTTTACAGGTAATCGACTGATTATAGATGACAGAACATGATTACGTGTTATCGTAAAACTATATAGGTATTATAATTACTTAAGTATCTTTTTAAGTCAATTTTACAAGTCACAATTGAAGGAAAATGAGGAAGGGGAAGACCTAGAAGAAGTTTAATTGACCAAGTGAAGGAAAAAGTGGTATTAGAGTCGTATCAAGAGGTCAAACAGATGGAAGAGAATAAAGAACAGTGGCGATTGTTCCACCGACAAAAGCTGAGCTCTTAAATGAGAGAGAGAGATATTATGATATTGTTTATTTTGTTGTGTAATAGGTGGGACAGACCCATGCTGGCTCACTGAATACGTAGGTCTCAGTCATAATTTTGAATATTTATAGTGTGATTTTTATTAACATTAGGTTAAGACCTTTACTAATGACATATTTATAATCTTGTAATTGGATCTGAAATAAATAAATAATAATAATAATAATTCATTAATGTATTGACGTAAAAAGCTTCTATTTAAAGCATTATTAAATCTTAGGTACATTGATGTAGGTACCTAATGACTTGCTTGGTAAATTTCCTGTACAGTATCTAGGTACACAGAGTTAAAATGTAGAAATAGGTATGTGAAAGTAAAATGTTAACTTAAGTCATAACTCCCTCAAGATACGATAAATTTATATTTGAATTAAGTCACTTCGCGAGTGACATTATTCTGAAAAGTTCACCATTGTTTCAGAATAAACCTGTCCTTTTGCTACTATTCATTCATAGTTTTACCTCTTAGTTGGAGAGTAAATTTACAAAACAAGAAAAGACGGATATCCTGATTACATTTTTCACAGTGGCACAAAGCCCCTCTCACTTTGCGTCACCTTAAACCACTTTAAGCGGTACCCTGTCTAAAATTATAATGTGGTTATTATTTCACCCGGGCTCCTGGCACAGGCACTGCTGTCGACAAGGCGGCCATTTTCGCAAAATTATCGCTACTCGGCCGCGCTACGACAGAATCGAGGACGTACCCGCGAACTTGCAGAACGCATTAACGAAAAATATTATTTCGACCAAGAAAACACCCTTTTCTGGCCATAATATAAATAAACGGGCCAATAGAGTATAATTCTAGGGCATAATATCTATCCCACGCCCAATTATTACACAGTTATAACAATAGAATCTAATTAACCCACGTCTGGTTCCGTTGCGTTAAAAAGAAATTTATTATGTAGGTAAGTAGGTACTCGTATTAATTTTTAACAATAAACGGTTCTATATACCTTCCCAGGGTTATATTAAACTTATTTGGGATTTTTACTTATGTCTCATTATGTAAATATATAATTATGTATGTATGTGTTTTCATTAGTGGAAAACCGCAAATATACAAGAAACTAAAATGGATCTTACTAAGATCTACCGAAAAACCAACCAACTATTTTGTATACAATGCAATCTGCGTATTCTGGTTGTTCGGTAATTTGATTCGACGCTCATCAATTTACTTCTGAGTCGAATTGTCTTGGAAACAATTTCTTAGCAAAATCCTCTTAGCCGAGGGAATATTTGATGAAGAAAGCTACTAAATTTAAGAGAAGCTACTAAGATTTACTGGTATATGACGACAAAAGCACCGGGAGCGATGCGGAGTGGGCGGGTCGTGCCGAGAAATATATCCTGCACTTGCCAAAACTACGGACGGAATAAAATTTGACATAATAATTTTAAATACTAAGGGAGAGTATCCTTTTTAATTCTCAATCTAAGTAAAAATTTGCCTAGCAATAGGTAGAATAAAAAAACGTTGATAATTACTCGGCGTTTAGGCGGGCGGCGCGGCGTATCAAGATGAAACATGCATTTTTTTATTTAGTGCAAAAGTTTTTTCTTGATGCTCGTACAAACATACCACGGAAGAGAAATCTCTTCCATGAAGCATACCGACAGGTCGTCACACAAACAAATAAAAACTAAAAATATTTGTTTTTGCTTTTATTTTTATCTATTGATTATTTTATCCTGAAATAATAATAACAGACATACGCCCGGTCACAATTACTTCGTTTTTGTAATGATTTTGAATCATAAATAAGGTACTTATTAATTTTATGTTAAGTACTGTAGAATTAATAACTACTGTATTGTAGAAGTAATCTATTACCTATGTCTTCTCTATTTAGAGTCGTTAGTAATTATCAGCGTGATATTTCAATTTAAAATATGTAGGTACGAACGGATATAAAAAATCCCATTTGTTTTACAGTACGTTGAATAACATTGAATATTTTGCTTTCAGCTCACACACAAGTTCATTTTATTGTAAAGCTTTGAAAGCACAAGAATATCCATTGAAAAATCTGTGAGAATTCAGATCAAAACCAATATTCACTGGATTTCAAAAACCAGGATATTGCATAAGAGCGTGTTTGAATATTTAGAATCAAGCACCAAAATACTCGTTTGCAAAGAAAATTCACAGTTGAAGCTATTTTTAGAAGGTCTACTTCTCAAACAAATCTATTGACGTCAAGAAATGAGACTAGAAAAGTTTTCCGAAAATAAGTTTCGTCTAAAGGTGTTTTTAGAACGAAGCTGATTTAGCAGAAACCTCATTTGCTATAAGTCTCTTGAAGCTTCATTTCCAGGAACGAGGATCAAGTGATGAAAATAAATAGATATTTTATTCGTATGTGATCACGTCTAAACTACTTAGGTTTTGAAAAATAAACCGTGATTTCTTCAACACGGTTTATTTTTTCAAAGCTTACTAAAAGGTTCACTCAAATTACTTAGAATGCTTTTACATAATGATACGAATGTATAACGTTATGAATTAAATTTGAATCTATTAGATACGTGTTGTAATATATACAGTTTCACATGTAGAGATTTCCTCCCTGAACTAAACTGAGCAACGATTAAACAAATCAGGTTTACGGACTCCTACAACTGTCGGAATCCTTAGCCAAAGATATCTCTTGCTCTATAAACCTTACACACTTTATAGCCGTACTTGGCTTCAAGCGCTGCTAACGTAACATACGTCTTGGCACCATCCAACTTCCGGCTAAATCGTGAGGGAAATCAGCAACACATACTACAGACATAACGAATAAAATTCTGACTGAAAGTAAAAGTAATCCCCACACAAATTGAATACATGATTGTGTTGCCTATGTTTGCTTACATCTCCACGTTTTTTCCTAAACTGTGTCGTTTTCATTGAAATGGTGTACCATGATTGGAAAAATATTCAAATTCTCCAACTGGATCGAGGAGTGTGTGGGTCGTAGCTTGTAAAGAAAGATTCAATCAAATAAGGATTCGCTTCTACTATATACTGTCTCATTTAAATGAATGAACAAGCTATAAAAAACATGAGATCCAATTGACGTTTGGGAGCAAACCAACGTTCGATACATTTCGTACTCTGAAGCCATTTTTAACAGACTTTAGAAATTTTGTGTTTGTACGATGATAAATAAAACGTACTTTATTTAAATAGGCAACTTTTAAGCTAATTACGTCTTCATATTTTTTTCTTATTATGGTGTACAATAAAGATTAATCTATTCTATTAACTCATAGCATAGTAAAACTTTACATGTACACTAGTTAACTATAATACTAATTTCTCTTTGCTTAATTTAATTTGAATATCAAAATTAAATTGAGTGAAAAAACATTAAGTTGGTAATTATCCTAGTCCGTACTGTGAGCCAATAACATTTACAAAACAATACAAACATTCATCAGGACGATTGGAGAAGCTTTTAGAATAATAATTAGGTACTTTAATTGGACTGGAATAAGATTTGTATAGATCTTTGTTTAGTTAGGATTGTTAGACTAACAATTTCTATATTCTTTAGGTCTTTGCACTTTCTACTTGGTCGAATATAGTTTTGTTAATCGTCTGTTGGCTTTTATAAAACCACTGGCAGTGGCGAGCGCAAAAGGCTTTCAGCCGTAGAATAGATTCACCACAATAGATCGACGTGGTTGGAAAATCAGAAATGACAACCTCACGATGTTCAGGTAAAGCTCCAACCACAGCTTTATTTATTTTCTAAACACAGCAAGTGTTTTTACTGAATAAACGTTTATAGAACGAGCTACAGTACACACCTTATAGTACTATTTTTATATTACTTCACAAATATTTGATGATGCGTTACAAATGATGGTTTATGATGATAGTGATGTATTACAAATGCACGTCTCACTCATTTAAGAACCAAACCAAACCCAATAATTTTATTTCGCTAAACATAAAGACGCACTTATGTAGTTTTTTTATAAAACCTCCTACAGTCATAAATATACCTTTTTGATAATATTTAACCTTTCTACGTCGTATTGCTTAAATTTTAACATTATGTTTAATTCAGAAATTGACACAAATAAAATAAAAACCTCCTTTAAATATCATTTGGCGCAACATTTATTAACTTATGATTCGAATTTTGATTTTGTACCCCACGCATGGTATGACGGGATAAAACTGAGATAAACCTCGAATATCAATTGACCGGTCAATAAAAATCATATTGAGATCTTAGGACGGACAAGGCGCACATTATTATAATTAAACATTGCCTCGAGCTGGGATATAAAAGCAGCACTTATTCGCTGAGCCCATACAGATGTTCCAATACAGTCCAACACGAAACAGCAGTTAATTAAAAGGGATCAATAAAAAAGAACGGCAATAATAAGTGTTAATGTACAACCGGATCCCAACGGAACGGAGCAAATTAAGTTCAACGGAAATTGCTTACACATTACAACATTGTACTTTACACGGGATTTTTCAATTATAATATGTTCAAGAGAATTTATTTATCTTTTCTCATTTTAAAATTGGATTTCTTTTGTATCGAAAGTTTGATATCCAAATCTTTGTTATGTAAAATCACCCAACCCATAATTTGTAGAGAAATAGTGTACATACCTCAGTACATATATATGTAATATGTAACAGGGTGACTATAACTATGACAGTCCTATCAGAATCTCTGTCACCTGGAGGCAGCGGTCCTATAAGATTAAAATTGTGGCTCATTATTGTAAAATTTAAGCCGGGGGCAATGCCGTCGTCGGTATGCGTAAATAAATCTTTTGCGCAGATAACTAAAGATGGCGATGAGTGTAACAGGAATGAAGAGTGGACTTTGGTGAAAAACAAAAAGAATTTTAAGAATAGACTAATTGCTAAGAGAGGAAATGCAGTCATGCAATCGGGTGAAAGTACCAAATTTAAGGCAGCGGAAACCAAAGTCCCTTTGCTTATTTCTAATGTACACAAAGATGTATCTGAAAAAGATATTATAGACTACGTTTACCAAAAGACGGGTGAGACACTGTCTTTAGTCAAAATAAAAATGAGAAAGGAAAGAGACTATAATGCCTACAAAATCTTTGTTGTGAAGTATAAGATTGACTTATTTTTGGATGATAAGCTATGGCCGTCGGGAATCTCGTTCAGGCGGTTTATTAACTTTAGAGGCGGTGAGGCAAACATTAATAAGCCACTCAATGGATAGCGATAATAATTGTAAAATAATAAGTTACAATTGTAAATCCATTAAAAGATCGATCGAAGGTGTTAGGAATTTATGCAAGTCTGCTGATATAGTGGCGCTGCAAGAAACGTGGCTGTTGCCGCATGAACTGGATCTGCTCAACACGATTGACGACAGCTTCAGTTCTACGGGCACGTCTGCAGTGGATACCTCTGCAGGCATACTAACTGGGAGGCCGTATGGTGGTGTCGCCATATTGTGGAAAAAATGTGCGTTTCAGTCAGTGTCAGTGATAAAATGTGACAATGTTCGGATTGCGGCAATAAATGTAACCGTGAGTCATAGATCTACAATCATATTTTGTATATACATGCCTACTAACTGTAGTGAGAATATCCCTTTGTTTACCGAATGTCTTAGTGAGATTCAATCGATTATAGAAATAGAAAGGAATAGTGGCGTCGAGGCATTTTATTTAATAGGGGATTTTAACGCTCATCCCAACGAATTATTTTATAAGGAGCTAGATCATTTTTGTAAGGATCACCAATGGTGCTGTGCAGATATAGATATCTTAGGACTGCATTCCAACACTTTTACCTTTCGTAGCGAGGCCTATGGGACTGTGAGGTGGTTAGATCACTGCGTGGTCACACAGTCAGCATTACCAACTATTTGTAATATACAAGTCCAACATGACGTGTATTGGTCTGACCATTTCCCAATTTTGATAGAGTGTAATTTTTATAAATTGAATAAAAAAGTAACATCTTACGTGACAAATGATGATGTTAAGAAACGTGTTGTATGGGGAAATAGGCAGCCAGAACAGATTAGTAAATATCATTTACCAGCACATGAGTCTGTAAACACATTTTATAATAGCTTGTTTGGTATCATTAGAAAGCACGTCCCCCAAAAATCATATAGAAGCTCTAAATTCCCCATTTGGTTCACTCGACCCCTTATAAGGTTATTTAAAAACAAGAGCAACGCCTGGACAAAATGGAAAGTGTATAACAATATATCTGACTATGAGCAGTTTTCCTTATTCCGTCGTAGATTCAACAGAGAATGTTACTTATGTTACTCTAACTATATAAAAACTGTGGAACAAAACGTCAACAAAAATATCAAACACTTCTGGGGCTATGTGGCTAGTAAACGGAATAAGGCATTAATTCCATCTAATGTTAAATATAAAAATACCTCAAGTTGTGATCCACGTGATATTTGTAAACTATTCTCTAATTATTTTCAATCAGTGTATGAGCCATTAACACTTGATATCCATAAATGGGAACCGCCTTCTAGCTATAATGATAATAATGATATCATCAACAATATTTACATCAAGCCTTCTAAAGTTTATAAGGAGCTAAGATCATTAGATCCTTCAAAAGGACCTGGACCTGATGGTATTCCTCCCTCGTTTTTCAAACGAGTTGCCAATCACTTATGTGAACCCCTACATCTGCTGTTCAACAAATGCATCAGTGAGGGCATTTTTCCCGATGTATGGAAAATAGCTCACTTAACCCCTGTTTTTAAAAAGGGCGCAAAGGATGACGTAGAGAACTACCGACCGATTTCGATTTTATCCACTTTGTCAAAGCTTTTTGAGAGACTAGTTTATAACGAAATTTATCCCACTTTACACAACGCTATAATTAAAGAACAGCACGGATTCGTCCAACAGAGATCTACTTACACAAATCTACTTATTTTTGTTGGCAATGTTTTCGAAAATATGAATAATCGTTTACAAACTGATGCAGTATATACAGACTTTCAAAAGGCTTTCGATAAGGTGGATCACGAATTACTTTTACGCAAAATTGCCTTCAACGGTATTCGCGGAAACTTATTGAGATGGTTCACCTCTTACATAACAAACCGTACTCAAAAGGTTGTTATTAACGGATTCCAATCAGAATTGATCTCTGTCACGTCCGGGGTACCTCAGGGCTCAATTTTGGGCCCTTTACTATTCACGTTATTTATAAACGATATTAGCGCCTGTTTTAGGCATTCGAACTTTTTACTATACGCGGATGACTTAAAAGTCTACAAAACTATAAAAAGTATTGATGACTGTTTGATGCTTCAAAGTGACTTAGATCGCATGTCTAGCTACTGCACCTTGAATAAACTCTCATTGAGTTTATCCAAATGTAATTCGATCACATTCACTAAAAACAAAAAACAGCACACTTATAACTATCACTTGCTAAACACACATTTAAAAAGAGTATACTCATTGCGTGATCTTGGTGTGGTACTAGACTCAAAACTTCACTTTAATATCCATGTAGAAAATATTATCAACAAAGCCATTAAAATGTACGGTTTTGTTATGCGCAACAGCAAAGATTTCAAGCGTCCATCAACCTATAGATACTTATATATTACGCTAGTTAGGCCTTGTCTGGAGTTTGCTACTATCGTCTGGAATCCCTATTACGCAAAATATATCGAATCAATTGAGACTGTTCAACGTAAGTTCCTAAGAGCTTTGCATTTCAGATGCTTTCACAGCCACGGTTCGCAGGATATGTTGCTTAATAATTACAAACTGTTAAATTTAGAATCCAGAAGACTGCTTCTCGGAACAATGTTTCTACATGGTATTGTGCATAATAAATATGATTGTTCAGATTTGATAAACAAACTTTGTTACATTGTTCCTAGGACAGTAGTGCGTAGACAAGCGCGTCCATACCGCCTATTGTCTATCCATAATACGCACGTCTGTAACTCCAATGCGGGCTTTCGCGCTCCTCTGCGCCAACTTGTGGATTCCTACAATGCTAGATTCGAAAACATTGATATTTTTAATCTGACAGCGCAACAATTTAGGAAATCTGTAGTCGATTCTCTCTTAGCTTCATAAACGATTAAGTGGTATATATTTAACTTTTTTTTTTTCTGTATTTTCTTTTTCTATAATTCTCTTTTGTTTGAAAACATTCATTCATTCAACCAAACATTCAAATGTTTTCACTGCATTCACTCATGTATTATTTTTTAGTATTGATTTATATTTCATGTAGCATCAATTAGTAATAAGTGGATAATGTTGTTAGTAGTATAATAAGTATTTTGTTTAATCAGTAAGATAGTGTGTACCACATTTAATTATACTCCTGTTTTTTATCCCGAAATAAAATAAATAAATAAATAAATCATGACATGTGTCAACTTATTCATGGACAGTTGTCTGAAGGATTTGAAAGAGAGTGAATGTGGTTTAAGGATGAATGAGTTACTCGTCAAATGTCTCCTCTATGCCGATGATCAAGTTATCCTTGCTCCATCGGAGGGGGAATTACAGAAGATGGTAACAATTATGGACGGTGCTTTTAGGAGTAAGGGAATGAAAGTGAATGTAAGCAAGACGAAAGTGATGGTCTTTGAAAGGGATGAAGTTATGACAGCGTGCAATATTTTGATAGGTGGCGTAAGAGTAGAACAGGTGAAAGAGTTTGTATATCTGGGCTCTATGTTTACTAGAGATGGTAAACATGAGAGTGATATTGAAAGGAGAGCGAGTGCTGGTAACCAGGTGAATGGGGCGCTACACACCTTCATGAATAGTCGGAAAGTGTCCGAAAAGGCACGGCTGGCTGTGATTGGGGGAGTGTTGGCGCCGACACTAATGTATGGTAGTGAAAGTTGGGTATGGCAGAAGAAACATGAAAGCAGAATAAATGCTGTAGAGATGAGAGCTTTGAGAAGTATGTGTGGTGTGACGCTAAAAGATAGAGTGAGAAACAGTGTGATAAGGGAGCGATGTGGAGTGAAAGAAGATGTAGTAACAAGGATTGAGAAAGGTATGTTAAGATGGTTTGGTCATGTAGAGAGAATGGATGAACGGAGATTGACGAAACAAGTATATATGGTGAGTATGGATGGACGAGTTGGAAGGGGAAGACCTCGGAGAACGTACCGCAACCAAATTGCGGATGTTCTTCAAAAAGGCCAGGTTCCGAGCACCCTAAACCGACGGTCATGCATGAAGAGATTAATGAATGTAGATGAAGCGAAAGTAGTGTGCCAGGATCGTAGCAAGTGGAAATCTATAGTCTCTGCCTACCCCCATGGGAGACAGGCGTGACAATATGTATGTATGACATGTGTCATTCTGGACTCCGTGGTATTGATTTCCCTATGGAACTACGTCATTGCTGTGATTCATCCTGTTGTAACCCGGATCATTATGTAATTCTAGACAAACTATATATGAATATGACTGGTGTACTATCTAGAGCTGCTATACAAAGTTATGTTGAAAAACAATCCGGCAGAAAGATACAGGTTGCGGGGTGGAACAAATTTTGTCGCTGGTGCTCACGAGGAAGCCAGAATTAAATTTCAAATTTGGCTATTAGCGGGAAAACCAACTAGCGGTATTATTTATAATGAAATGGTGGAAACCCGAAAGATCTTCAAGTCTAAACTAAGGTGGTGTCAAGATAGACAAGAACAGATAAGAATGGATATTCTTGCATCAAATCATTCGACTAAGGACTTTAGTAATTTTTGGAAAAATACAAATAAATTGAATGGTAAAACTGGTTTCCCCGTGAGCGTCGACGGTGCAACTGATCCGAAAATGATTGCCAATTTATTCAAGCAACAATTTACTGTACAGTCGTCCTTGAGTGCTCCGCTTAGAACTGATAGCGATGGCGGGACCATCGTGACTAGAAAACAAAATATTACTTTATTCTCCTTGAAAAATGTAGCAAGGGCTATTAAAAATATGCAAAGGGGAAAATCACCTGGTCACGATGGTCTCAGTATCGAACATTTTAAATATGCTGGTGTACATCTGCCAAGAGTATTGAAGATGCTTTACAACCTGTGTTTGAGACACTCCTACTTACCTGAGTCGATGATGCGTACAATAGTGGTACCGATAGTTAAAATAAGACAGGTGACTCGTCTGACAAAACTAACTATTGGCCCATCTCGCTTGCGACTGTATCAGCTAAAGTACTTGACAGTGTGCTAAATGGCATTCTCGAACAGCATGTGGACTTACATGACGATCAGTTTGGTTTTAGGTCTGGATTTTCCACAGAAAGTGCCATTCTAAGCTTAAAGCATACTGTCAGATACTATACTGAGAGGAAGACGCGTGCTTCCTTGACTTATCGAAAGCTTTTGACCTTGTTGCATATGACCTTATGTGGGATAAGCTAGCAGGTGCGAGTGTGCCGGCGGATACCATCTCCCTACTCAGACACTGGTACTCAAACCAGAAAAATCAGGTGAGATGGGCTGGTACGTTGTCGGATGAATACAGGTCGGAATGTGGCGTCAGATAGGGTGGGTTGAGTTCCCCTCTTCTGTTTAATTTGTACGTCAACCAGCTACTTGAGAGACTCAGCAGCACACATGTCGGATGCCATATCGACGGCACCAGTGTCAACAACATTAGTTATGCAGATGACATGGTGCTGCTGGGTCCCTCGATAAACGCATTGAGGAAACTACTTAATATCTGCGAATAATATGCAGAAGCACATGGACTAAAATACAACTCCAAAAAGAGCGAGCTGCTGGTCTTCAAAGCAGGCAAACATCGACCTACCCATGTGCCTGCAGTATACCTCAATGGTGTTGCACTAAAGCTGATTGACAAATTTAAATATCTATCTCATATTGTGACGAATGACCTCAAGGATGACGAGGATATAGAACGGGAACGCAGGGCGTTGGCGGTGAGAAGCAATATGCTTGCTCACAGGTTCGCTCGATGTACAACTCAAGTGAAGATAACGCTCTTTAAATTATATTGTCAATCTTTTTACTCGGGTGGCCTGTGGGTGAGATATACGCGACGATCCTATGACACTCTGCGGGTCCAATATAACAATTCTTTCAGAATGTTATTAAGGCTACCGTGGCGTTGCAGTGCCTCCGGGATGTTTGCTGATGCCCACACGGACGGCTTCAAAGCCATAATTCGCAAAAAATCGGCCTCATTGATGCAGCGTCTGCGGTATGCTAAAAATGGCATTCTGCAAGTCATTGCAGGACGTTTCGACTGCCCCATTCAAAAACATTGGGTGAGGGTAGTGAATGGATTTTTATAATAATAATAATAATATACATGCAGATATCTACTAACAATACTAACATAATTATAAGCTAATATTGTATCTAACATATTAACAAGATATGGATTTATAATTATCTGAAATAAATTATTCTATTCTATTCTATTCTATTCTAATGCACTGCACCTATATACTCACAAGACAAGAAATAATCCTTTAATTATTTTTATGTTTATCATAGTATTGATATCCATCAATCTGTGAATGCCAATAAATTAAAATTCAAGCATAGAAACAAAAGACAGTCAATTACTGCGTCAGTCGTACCTTCAAATTAGAAATTTTGTCATATTATACTTTGTCCATTTTGTGAACCGTTTTTTGACAGATGCCTTAGACTGCCTTAGAACGTAGCTGTTCCAGATTACGTAAAAGTTAACTTTGAAGTGCGTAACAAAATAAATGTATTATCTACCTTATGTTATTCAATTATCTTAATTATGATTCCTTGCAGACATTATAATACCATTAATGTAACGGATTTTCCAAAAGAAATGATTATTGTTAAACGTATTTAATTTAATTACATTCTACCACATTCTACCGTGTCTAGTGATGCAATCGAATGTATTCGCTGCAATCATTTTGAACAATGACATTAAATCAGTATCGGAAAATGGCACCCACTCTAATATCAATAAAATATAAATTAAACAATCTTTTTGAAAATAAATGTATGGAAAATGAATATTATACAAAAATTAATACAATCAGATGAATATTATACATATTTATTTATTAATGGTCGTCGTTGCACCATTTTCGATTCGATAACCTAACAATAGATAATCACTACTAGACAGTAATCAAAGTGTCAATAATCGGGTCGATAATCGCATTGTTACGTCCCTGCAATCACTAGTTCCATCTGTCAAAAAACGGTTCTCATAATGGACAAAGTATAGTTGCTTTAATTTCCAACTTTCGTAACCTCCACTCACCGACGGTCTCCACTGACCGCGGTTAGCACCGATCGATCTGCGGGGTTGGTACTTATCTATTAGGCCAGTTAGAAACTAGTGATAAAACGCCAATTTAAATTCGAAATTCTATTTTGCCTTCCAGTCTATTAACTCACCTGGCTACGTTGTTTCACCCACCGTATACCGATACAGGGTGTTAAGACTTTACTGCTGTAAGAAGTAAAATAAAGCTTATAATCTGCCGCTAAGCAGTAATATCCTAACCTTATTGTATCTCGTACAATAAGGTTAGGATATTACCTACTGCTTAGCATGTAACCAGTTGAAAGGGTAATCTAAAGAGTAGTCTAAGACTACTGGGCAACATCGTTAGGTGATAAATCGTGGGCCTTAGCGACCTTTGAAATATTTTCGTCTGTAATAAATTGCTGTAGATAGCCTAGTGATATGACCATTATACTACCAGGGCACGCATCTCTGACTTTTCGGATCATGTGCGTATTAATAATTAATTAAGTATTACGCGCTTTACGTTGAAGGAAAACATCGTGAGGAAAACCTGCATGCCTAAGAGACTTTCTCGATGGCGTGTAAAGTCTGCCAACCCGGAGTAGGCTACCATGGACTATATAGATCTGAAAGGAGATCCCAGCAGTGGGAGAATGTAATGTGATGATACAATGCTGTTTGGGAATTCATCATAAATAAATAGGTGATGCTGTATATTATAGACCGACATGTTTAATTGCTTATACACTCAGTCTTCTGGTCACATTGTCTAGTATCTCTAGTCGTTTATTTCTGGTGAATTGTAAGATAATTTGAAAATTAATAGTGGCCATCGTATAACTAAAGACGTATAAATCATTAATGTTCTGCGATACCACTGCAGTGTTCGCCAAATGTTCTACATAGATACCTACCATTACTGCGCCAGCGTCGAATGTTGTGATGAATAAATTATACGATAGTGATATTTATTACTGTGAATTTTAAAGACACTTTTAAAAGTTAATGTTTTAATTCTTTAACTAGGAAAGCCGAAACAAACTCAGAGAATCTTGGTCTCCTTTAAAGTAGACGAGTCTGACAAACACATTCTTCTTTTGTCGACTGCACGCCTTCTGAAGGTTTTCCACCTTCACTGACCGATCGGTCTTCGGGATTTGGACCGACGGGTGTGAGATTCTTACCCACTAAACCAACTCGACGGCCATCATCATCAGCACGATTGTAGGGGTATCGTGTTCTCTTAAAATAACACCCCAGAACCCCCTTGAAACTATTATACACATATACACCAACGTCAGTACCTTTTTTTGTATCTATCGACAATAAAGCAAATATCGTCTATTACTAGAAGTGTCAATAGTTTCTGCGGCGATTCTTGGAATTGCAAAATGATAATTTGCATTTTAGTTACTAGCTCAATAATTATAAAGGTTAATTATCAAGGGAACTTTACAGATATCGGTCCGGGCTGAAAATGTAGTTCAAAACAAAATCGACCTAACAAAACCTTATCAACCGTCTTATTTTACTTAACAGCAATACGTGTTGATTTTCGGGGATGCGATACCGTCACAAATTTAATACGTTCACGGACCTACTGCCAACACAAGCAACAATAACTACACTAACTACATAACCAATACAAATATATAAACCTAACTGAGTATTACAACCACTGCTTACCTAATTTAACGTCAAAACAGAACCGCATAACCACCACTAAGGCCTCAATTACATTGGATAACGAAATAATTGAACGGAAATTATTCTATTGCATACATTTACAGTCCGAGGCTCAGGACGTCTGTCGCGCCTTTATATACACAACAAGAAACAATGGTGGGCCCACGAAATTCCCCAGTTTCCTTAACAAGCAGTTGGATGACAGCCAAAACAACGAACGTTATTTAAGGCTGGATGCAGACTCGGCGGATGCGCGACTCCAGTTTGATTTACTTTAATATGAACTACGACAGGATATTGAAGTTTTCAGACGGATTCATACTGATTGCTGCTGTTTGTTCTCAGTTTTGTTGTTATATTTTGTATTGTGTCTTCGTTTGTGTAATAACTGATATGTTTCATAACTTTCTTGTGTTAGTATTGTAAAGTATCCTTCACAGTGATAACGAGAGTTGTTATTTATAAGTTTATTTAAGTTAAGGTACTCCCTTAAAATAATGTTATTCATATCTTTATATTATATGTATCTCTTTAATCACGCTTCCGTTTGCGTAATTTATCATGTTTATGATTCTCGAAAAACTTAAATTTAACAATAACATTACATATGTATAATAAAAGTACCAAAACCTCATCTAAATACCGCTAAAACATCATAGCAATAATTTAATAGAATATTAATTATTCATCTATACCTAGCAAAATTAACAGTATCAGCAACTTGATGTGCTGGCCACCGTACATCAATGTTTAATTTACCACAAAATGACAAATTTTCTCAGTTGATTTTGAACTTAATCTTCAACAATTTAAGGTTTAAAATCATTTGGAGAAATTTAATAGTTTTGTATACCTTGACCTGCTGGCGACTGTACATACATTTTTTTTTTAAAAAGCTTTGGTACTAGCAATGTGGGTCACACATTACTAGTATTCTTGTTAACCCCTCGTGCTAAGCTAAATGCTTGTGTTACGAGTCGGTTCACGACGGTAGTGCAATGGGTGGGGTTCGAACCGGCAACCACATGATCGCAAGTCCGACGCCCTAGCCATTAGACTACCGCCGCTTCTATATACAATATTTTTACGCGTGTCATTAAAAAAATTGGTATAACAAAAAGCGAGCACCGTTAAAAACCATGAAAACAGTGCCATTAGGAGACCTATAAAAAGTTTATACGTAGTATAAATAAACGCACATGTACTCTGCGCTTTATACGAGAGAATTGCAGTTGCGCTGTTGTGAGCCACTCAGTTTAAGAGGGTATGACCATTTAATTTCCTCTAAAAATCTTCCAACAAAGCAAATTTCTTACGTTTATAAATCTATTCAATTTCTGTAAGAAATCTCTATATATAATAATATATAAAGATTTCTTATATATAAGAGGTTGATTTATCTGTGAACCTTCTATAATTGTATGAATTAAATATACTTACGAGTATTTTTTTTTAAAACACCGTTTATTGTTTATTTATAATATAATGATTGTCATTAGTCTAGTGGTCCTCAGAGCGACTGCTACGCTAGAGGTCGTGGGTTGGATTTTTATGAAATTCTCAGTAAGAGCTCGCAGTCTGGATTTGTGCCCGTTTAATGGCAATAGGCTCGCCCCCTATTACATGGGGCTTATACCGGCGAAGTGTGGGTGGACATTAGTATTCCTCTGCCAAACTCTTGGGTGAATACGGGCGTGATAGTTTGTTATGTTAATATAAGAATGATGTTTGACTATGACTTAACTAATTAATAAAATATCACTTACAAAAAAAATTACCTAGTCGCTAATGTTTAAAAATTTTAATAATAAAATTTAAAAAATTGAAATTATAAAATGATTTAGTCTCATATTCTCCTAAACCTTATTTTATTAATACTATTTTCAATAGATAGTTACACCTAAAATTTTGAGGCTTGTTTTTTATTTAAAGGTTACCTTTTTACGCAACAACTATAGTGACATAGAATAAAGTACCTAGAACGTATAAAAGCATGATAATAATGTGTATTGACATATTTCACGATATTTTCTACGACATCGATAAATGACAGCTAAAAGACATATTCTTGGTTCAGATTGTTCGTTATGAAATATCAGAGCCATCACTGTGTCCTCGTAAGAGAGGGACGGCATTATTCCTATATAGCACCATCGCCTCCAATACATACGCTGGTCTACACTATAAAGGTATCCACTCACTACACTGTACCAATCTTTTAGACACTAGTAAATACCGTAATATTATTACGTTATTAATTTTTATTTTTAAATACGGAAATCCTCATAGGTCACTACAACCTGGGGAGGTGGTAGGGTATGTCCTAATAGAAACCGGACTTGTCATGGGATTCGTGACATTCACCACGACAACAGGGCAAGCTGTGGCCCGTTCGCTGAACCCCTTCAGAGGGCGAGGCTTTACCTCGAAGGCGCGCGAGTGGGCAACACAAAGGTTGTCTGGCGTATGATCGCCAGTGTATCATACTGTACATAAAGTTTTACTTAATTTTAATGACATGACAAACAAGTATACAAGCCGCCTGATGATAAGCGGTAACTGCAGTCTATACACGCCAGCAACTGTCATCCTGAATTATCTTGAGATCTCACTTTGTCTTGGTATAGGTAAGTAAGTATATCAATGTGGATGGATGGATGAAGAGGTAGAGTGAGGCTAAAGAAAAGCTGGATGGATTCTATTAGGCCCGATATGATTAAAAAGGGAATGAATAATAAGGTGGCGACACGGAAGAATGGAAGACAAGGACATGCTGCGCTGACCCCAAATTAATAGGGACAAGGGCTGGAAAATGATGATGTCCTGTATTTTTAGTGCTACAATGAACACAACGCTACAACAACGGACTGCCTCGTTGGTCTAGTGGTCCCAATCGCGACTTCTACGCTAGAGGTCTTGGGTTTGATCCCCAGGTCGAGCAAAATGTTATTAAGTTTTTCTATGAAATTCTTAGTAGCAGCTCAGAGTCTGGATTTGTGTCCGGTGAATGGCAATAGGCTCGCCCCCTGTACGAGCACTTGCCTGCTTATACACATACGATAAGTTTGGATGGAAGAAAACACGAATCTTGCTGACTTCTTGATAGTTTATTCAATTAAAAACGTTGTTACAGTGATACGGACGAACGAGTACTAAATTATAAAAAATAAGGAATCAATTTACATTATTATAGAAATGCTTATGTTAGCGCTCTGAACTATTGTGCGATGTAATCGTACATATTCCCAGACGAGATAAGAGGGATGCTGAATAACTTGATTTACAAAGAAAATAATATTAGATATTGATAAGTATGTAAGAAAATGAATGAATTATATAAACTTAGTTAAGGGGAAGTTCCTATATGAACACGCGGTCGCGGGTGGCGAGGAACATGGACGCGCACGCAGTCGAGGTTTCCACTTGTAGTACTAGTGTTGCTCCGGGGTGACGCCACTGCAGTCAGGGTTCCTGGTTCCTCAGCAACTGACGGTGCAGGCAACGACGGAACTCGCCATCGACATTGTGTACGGCGACCGATTATGGTTATTCCAATGATGACCACTATCCCAAGTATGACGTATATCATGGCGTAGTGATGAATATCATGATAAGACAGATCATCAGGTAACATCACTTCCGTCCTTTTCATAGACTGTATCTCTTTGTCTATTTCGCCGATTCCTTGTTCTAAATCTTGAGTTTTGTTCTCCAAAACTAGTTTAGGTATGGTGATGTTAATAATGTGGTTGATAGGGGCAATCACTGGTGCATAGATATCCAAATTCATCCTTAAATTACTTAGGTAAGGTTTATGTGAATATAAAGTGAAGTTGTTTGTCTTAATAGTGCATCCATGACCTATATTCAACAGTCCGGCTTGTGTCAGGTGATGTGCGGTAATTTGATCGCCGCATATTGTTCGAATATGACAATCGTCACAGCAAAAGTAAAAATAACTGTTCAATGTATTGGTTTCTTGTAAATTATCCCTGCAGTGGCTTGATATTGTTTTACATTCTGAGTTTTGTGTTTCACAGAAATTCTTGTCCCCCTTTAATTGATAGATGGGTCGTAAGAGGTGACAGTAAAACGCTCCCGACACGGATAGACATGATCTCAAGTCTTGTTCAGACATGTTAATGTATGTATCCTTTTTCATGTTGGTAGATATGTACTCAGATATTGGGATAATGCTGATCATGTCTCCTCTGCTTGTTGTCTTGGGAATCGGAGTTAATTTGAAGATTTCGAATGAGTCTCGGCTGATAAGAGGTAATTTGATCTCGAAGATAATAATATCCTCCAGAAGTCTTGTTTTTATTTCCAGCAGATCATATATCTTCCGAAGGTCCGAGTGTATGTCGTCAATGGGTAGTGAGACGTCCTTGGGTAACTTACTAGAGATTGTACTTAACTCTTTCGTTAGTTGTTCGGGTGTAATCAAGTGTAAGTTGAAACGACCATTGTAAATATCAGTGACGGTATCTAATAACGTATTTTGAACGCTTTTCAAATTGTACATCATATTACTTGCTATTATGGCTCCCATGTTGAAGTCATTAAGGATAGTGTTAGTTTGAACGTTGTTTTTCAATCGATCCACTGCTGCGTCTAGCTGGTTCATGTGACGATTTATCAATTTGAGTTGTTGATTCATGTCATGCTCTGTACGTTTCAGGAGATTGTTTTCTGCTTCAATGAGCGAAGTCTGGTTCTTCCAAAGGGATACTATATGCTTCTCGTTGGCTTGAAGGAGAGAAATATCCTTGCGATATTTTTCAGCAAAGCTTTCGTCGAGCACTCCAAATAAGCTGTTTGCGAGATAGCCCACGCCGTTGATGAGACCTCGGCGCTGGCGTGACGTCCCGGGTCGCGTGCCGGTATGCTGACTCATTAATACTAGGTTGTAGTGCTCGAGTTCCGAGAACGCGTGACGTAGCTGGAGTAAGATTACGTCACAGTGAACATGATCTTGTATGGTATCACATGTTTGTTTGAGCGATTGAATGTATTTATTAAATGTTGTGGTTGATTGCCAGTAGGTATCCATGCTATAATAAACTACCAGGTTCCAATCATCTCTTATAAGCATCATGTCTGACACTTTGTCAAAGAACAAACTTTGACTTGTTTGGAATGGGGTCATCTTCAAGCTACATTCTGAACTTGTGATTAGTGTGAAGAATAACATCAGAGCAGTGACGAGGTTTGAAAGGTTAAACTTGTTTTTAACTGATCTCCTTGTTGGACGACTTTGTACTTGTTGATTGTTCACGTCTTGATGGTTGTCTTGTGTCATATCAGATGGTGGGGCTGTTTCCTTGTGTTCTAAAAGTACCGACACCTTTATGACCGGACGTTTAATGATGCCGCCCTTTGTTTTTAAGGTTACGACACGTACATGACCATCCTTGCCTGGATGAAGTTCTACTACTCTACCCATCGCCCACTTGCCTGGGGGTAGGTTGTCGTCGTGGATTAGAACTACATCGTCCAATTTGATATTGGTTTGAGGCTGTCTCCATTTGCTTCTCACAGTCAATTGGGCCAGATACTCAGTGCGCCATCTTTTCCACAAGTCTTGTAATATTTTTTGGGTTAACTGCCATCGTGTTCGCAGATCTCTCTCAGTCTCAACTAATGTTAACGTAGGTCCACCAGTCAAAAAGTGAGAAGGTGTTAAGAAGTTCAGATCTTCAGAGTCTTCTGTGATGGCGCACAGTGGTCTTGAATTGAGACAGGCCTCAATCTGTGTTAAGAGTGTGGTGAACTCTTCATAGGTCAACTTTTGTTCACCGATCACTCGTTTGAGGTGTATCTTGAAACTTTTCACCGCAGCCTCCCAAAGGCCTCCTGCTGATGGCCATGAGGGGGCGTTAAAGTGCCACTTGATCTCCATATCTGCTACCTCAGCCATTAGGTGGTCATCAATTATTTCCTGTAGATCTGTGTATTCGTTTTGTAGAATCTTGCTTGCTCCTACGAAGTTACGGCCGTTGTCACTATACATGTGACAAGGGGTGCCTCTTCGCGCCGCCATCCTGCGTAAGGCGGCTAGAAATGATGACGTAGTGAGGTCGGAAACGAGTTCCAAATGCACCGCCTTCGTCACCATGCAGACGAATACTGACACATATCCTTTGGTGGTCTTGACACCACGACCCTTGTTAGTTTTGATATAGACATGGCCAGTAAAATCAACGCCAGTGTGCATGAAAGGACGAGAAGGATTGATCCTTGCAGCAGGTAAGTCTCCCATCAGAGGTTGCAATTTGGTTGGTTTTTGTTTTCTACAGGTAACGCATTGGCGTAATTGTTTTTTCGTGGCATTATTACCTCCTATAATCCAATATTTTTGTCTGACGCATGCTAGTGTAACTCGAGCACCGCCGTGAAATGTGAGTTTGTGTGCGTGATCTATAATTAATTCCGTCAGACGATGTTGATGAGGTAAAATTATGGGATGTTTGAGATCAGGACTGATCGTAGCGTGATGCAGCCTTCCTCCCACACGCAGTATTCCCTCTTCATCTAAAAAAGGGTTCAAGTTCAGGATCTTGCTGGTAGTGGCTACTCGGTTCTTTTTTTTGAGGTCTTGTATTTCTTGCTGAAACTCAACATGCTGAACTTCCTTGATAATTACGCACCTAGCTTTGCGCAACTCCTGTAAAGTAACGTAAAGGTGGTTTGGCCTTTCTGATTTAGGAATAAGCAAACGCCGTAATCTTGCTAGAACGTGCACAACCATTGTAAACGTGCTCAATCTGCTGAGGAGATTCTTCATGAAGCTGTTGCCTTCTTTTATATCTTGCGTAGCTACATATATTTGCTTGTTAAGGGCTTCCTCATTCGTGAGATAAATTTTATATCTTGCTTCATCCTCCGTTATACCGTGAAGTAACCAGGCAGGTCCGTTCCACCACAGATCATGCTCCTTTAATTTCAGACTTGTTAATCCTCTGCTAGCGCAATCTGCGGGATTCTCTGCTGACTTGACATATCCCCAACATTCAGATGGTATCTCCTTAGTTATTTGCCGCACCCTGTTAGCAACAAACACCTTCCAGCGATTGGGATCTCCTTGAATCCACCCCAGGACCGCCATGGAATCAGTCCACCCGTAAACCTTGATGTCGTGACCGTTCAAACTTGTCTTCACTTTAACCATCAATTTGGTAAGCAGATGTGCACCGCTTAATTCCAACTTGGGCAAAGAAATATTCTTGCTATGAGGTACCAATCTTGATTTCGCAGCCATTAAAGTTATTTTAGTTTGACCTAGATTTGTTAATTTGCAGTAAACGACACATGCATACGCCTTCTGCGATGCGTCGCAATATCCATGTAACTCGATATTGTTTCCGGCCGTGTCAGTACCTATCCATCGAGGTATTTGGCATCGATTTATGTGTTCTATGTCTTGTTTAATTTTTATCCACTCTCGATTAATTTGCTCAGGAACCTTGTCATCCCATTTCAAACTCTTCTCCTTCCAGATGTCTTGAAAAAGTATTTTCATCTGAGTAGAAACTGGAGTGAGCCAACCGAGAGGATCAAAAAGTTTTGATATCTCAGACAACAACTTCCGCTTTGTAAGATGCGTATCCGAAGTGGTTTCTATCCTTGATTGAAAGGTGAAAATGTCTTGTTGAGGATTCCAATGAAGGCCCAATGTTTTTGTCGACTCCGCTTGTTTGAATTCGTAACGCTCCTGATTTACGCCCTTGTCGGTGTTGTCTTGCAATTCTTGATAATTAGACCTCCATTTTCGTAAATTGAAACCACCGGCTTTGAGTAATTGTTTCAAGTCCTGCTGTAATTGTTTTGCAGATTCCACCGAGTTACAGCCATGTAGCAAATCGTCCATGTAGAAGCATTCCTCGACTACCTGAGCTGCATCTGGGTAATTTGATCTCTCATCATTAGCTAATTGCCGTAAGGTCATCATCGCTAAAAATGGGGCGGCCTTGGTGCCGTAAGTGACCGTGGTGAGTTGGTACTGTTGCACAGACTGATCAGATGAATCTCGCCAAACGATTTTTTGTAACTTTTGGTCGTCTTGATGTGCCCAAATTTGGCGAAACATTTTTTCAATGTCGGCAATAAAAGCTATACGATGTTGTCTCCACTTTAGTATTAGAGTTAAAAGATCCTTTTGAAGGTTGGGTCCTGCATGCATGCAATCATTCAAACTTGCTCCTGTAGAAGTCCTTGATGACGCATTAAATACTACACGGAGTGACGTAGTGGTTGACTCGTTACGTAGTACGCAGTGATGTGGCAGAAAATACTCGGGTTTCTTGTTACTATGTGTCGGTTTCATGTGACCAAGTGATAAGTATTCATGAATGAATGTTTTATATTGTTGTGCAATAGATTTGTTTCTACAAAATTTTCGTTCAATCTGATATAACTGAGCCACTGCCTTGTGTTTAGATTCCCCAATTTCCGTGTTGAAGTTGGACTTAAGGGGCAGTCTCACTTGATATCTTCCGTCTTCCAACCTTGTTGTGGTCGACTTGTAAAATTGAACGCATTCGTCTTCTTCGTATGACTTTTGACCCTCAGGAATATCTTCTATCATCCAAAATTGTTCTATGTCTTGAAGGTCATTTAAAACTACGTTGCAGTGTAGACTTTGAACCTCGCCGAACAAAATCCACCCGATGCGAGTTTCCTGCGCAATATAACTACTTGATTCTTCTCGGTGAATATTATTCATGATAATTTTAGCATAAATATCGGCACCCAATAATATATCAATTGGGTTGCTGATATAGAACTGCGGATCGGCCAGTTTAATTTGGTCTAAAAACGCCCATGATGGCTTAGAAATTGTTGAGTTTGGCAGGTTTCTAGTTAAGGTATTCATTATAAGAACATTGGCGCTAAAAATGTAGTTGTCATCTAATGATGTACAGTTGATATTTAAAATTCCTTTGCACGTCTTGTTACTCATGCCGATGCCGGTGATAACACCCTTACATTTCTGTCGTGGCAACCCTAGCCGTTGCGCTGCGTTTTCGGTGATCAACGAAATTTGGGACCCTTGGTCGATTAGGGCCCGCATAGTTCTTTTGATCCCGTCAGCTCCTGTCACCTTGATAATTGCAGTTGCCAAAATAACTGTCGATGAAAATTTTTGCTGGGCAACATGAGCCGCGTGACTCGAACCTTGCTCGGGCAGTACAGCGCCGGAAACATGCTGTGACGTCGTGCTTGCAGTAGAATAGGCATCGTGTAGCAAAGTGTTATGTTGTTCATCGCAGTTTCGGCAACGTTTGCTCGAAATACATTTTTTTCCATTATGATTATATAGACAATTTGCACAAAGGTTAAGTTGGGTAATTGTTTTTCTTTTCAGTGCTGGCGTCATTTCCTTAAATTCCTTGCAATAATATATGCCATGATGTTCGTTACACACAGGACAAGAGATGGACGGAGCCTTCTTTGATGTAGTCTTGTTGCTGATGTAATAATTTCGTCCCTGATTTGACCTTGAGTTCCCTGAACTTGAAGGAGAATTTGTTGATTTTTGTGTCGCATCTGGCTTGCGACGTCCTGACTCCATTGCAGTGAACTTATTCTCCAGGAATTCTAAAAATTCCTTCAAGGATGGAAGTTCTCTTGGCTGTTTGAGTGAGGCCAAATATTCATTGTGTGTTTCAGAATCCAATTTCTGCGAGAGTAGGTGTACTATTATTGGGTCCCAAGTATCAATGTTGATGCCTAAGTTCCTGATTCCATTAAGGCACTCGGTTGTTATGTCATGAAGACGTTTGATGTGGCTGGATGTGGCTTGTTGCGTAACTGGAATATTCATTAAAGTGTTCATATGAGTTGAAAAAATGAGTTTTTTATTGTTGTAACGATGATTTAATATTTGCCAACAAGTTAGGTAATTATCCGAACTGATTTGAAGATGCTGTATCAGGCGTTCCGGTTCTCCCTTAATCTTGCTTTTAAGGAACTGCATCTTCTGAGCGGCAGATAAATATGGGTTACCGTGTATTGCCTCCGTGAACAAATCCTTGAACGATACCCAATTTTGGTAATTACCGTTGAAAATAGGAATGTCCAGTTGCGGTGTAGACTTCTCTCGATGAGTTACGGACCATAGTTTGCGGTTAATTTCCTTCTTGATATTATAATACATCTGCTCATGCTGCGTGTATGAAGCCTCATAATGTTCGTCAGTCTCATCAAATTCGCTGTCTATTTTCCAGTGGAGACCATCAACAGCCTTCCACCGGGTTTCCAGAGTTTTCAAAATATCTTCAAACTCCCATTTCTCTTCTACAGTTGACAGATCTATATTGCTTACAAAGCGGGAAAATGCCTTAAAGTTGCTGCCCTGCTTACGCAACTTTTCGTCAAACTTGCTATCTGTTCCCCGAGTAGTATACTCCGGAGGAGGCATGGGACTCACCGGGGTAGTCCTGCCCTCGGAAGTTGAGGCATCTGGCTGCTGCCGGCGGAATAGGGTTGGCTTGATTAAGCCTGCTTTCTGAATCGAATCCTTAGTTTCCAAGTAGAATGTCTTTGTTTCTTCGTAATGATTTCCGGTAAAGTAGTCATGAGATTTATCTTCGTATGCACACAGTTTTTCATGATTTCTGTGAAACTCATTCCAATAGCTGTTCAGGGTTTCAATTCTTTTCTTGATATATTCTGAAGTTTTGCGATCTTGACCATCTTTCTTGAAATTGGACCAAAGTTGTCGCATGCCACTGATGGCAACTTGTTGCTTGTAAATTAATTCTTCCATCTTGCTTCTTGATGAATAGGAAACTCAAATAAATTTCTTGAATTTCTCTGCTGAGTACTCTTTCTTGCTTACAACTTGCTTGATGTTTGTTACAGATCGATCTGATTTAAATTGCTAGCTAGCTTATTCTTGATGTACTTGTCTTGTCTTGTATACAACCTTGCTGCTGTAATGTTTACTTGTAGGTGTTGGTATAAAATTCAGAGTGTAAGTGGGCTATTACTCACCAGTATGATTCTTGAGCGCGCTGTCGATTCAGCCGAGGAGCCCGCTTGTTGGACAGTGACCGAACCGATTCACAATCACACTAGTAAAAACAAATCACAAACACATCCGGCTCGAAGGACCATTAATGTACGAGCACTTGCCTGCTTATACACATACGATAAGTTTGGATGGAAGAAAACACGAATCTTGCTGACTTCTTGATAGTTTATTCAATTAAAAACGTTGTTACAGTGATACGGACGAACGAGTACTAAATTATAAAAAATAAGGAATCAATTTACATTATTATAGAAATGCTTATGTTAGCGCTCTGAACTATTGTGCGATGTAATCGTACACCCCCTATTACATGGGACCCAAACATACCGGCGAACTGTGGGTGTACATTAAGTACACCTCTGCCTAACCCTTCGGGGAATACAGGCGTGATGGTATGTACAACGAACACAAAACTGTTTCGTTTAATCGGATCTCACCTTCACGCCTGATTCACCCCAATCGGTTGAAGCGTTTTACGCTTTATTGGACGGAGTCCTTAAAGATAAATATCTATGTCTGTAATAAAAGGTATCGGAGATGTAAAAGTTTTTCTGCGTATAGGTCACGCGGTCATCCTTTTCTGAGTTTGGTGTCACCTTCATCGCTACTACGTAAATGTGTTTTTTTTTTCTGTTTTTACTTACTTGGCAAATTACAACAAATATAATGCTTTGGTTAAGCAGTCGGTCCCGATTGTCATATTGATCAAATCATTAGTAGATAGTTAGTATGTACTAAATTTATGATAAGAAGTAGGTATATATTGTAAGTTCTTGTGATATGGGTATTCGGTCGATAGCAGTTCCTTCGTGAGTCAGCCGCATCTAAATACACCGGAGTTACTTAATGTTTTTTTTATTAAAAGAAAACTTTGCAGTGAAGCTAGTTTGCTTCAGGTGATCTCGGAATGTTCTGTATAATTAAACCTTTAAGGAAAATAAGAAGTAAAACGTACCATTGTGGTTTTCTTGTCAACATTCATTTAGTCATTTGAAAACAGTGATAAGAAATAAAAGAAAAATCTTATCCCTCGCAATTTTTATTGCCATGGACGTAGAATGTGTTATAGACGACCAATTTGCAAAAAAAAATACGTTTGGTATTTTGACGGTGGACGAAATTGCTGAAATATTGTACAGGAATTCAGATGGCATTTTTCTCGACATAACTATACAGAGGAGCGTGCCAAGGGTTATTTCATGTGAACTAAATTGATCTCTGCCCGTCTTGAATTTTTTAACGTTGATTTTTTTATGGGATAACTCGGCAAACGAGCAGGTGAGCTACCTCATGGTAAATAGACATTTGCAATACCAAAGGGGTCGCAGATGCGTTGCCGAGCCTATAATTTAAAGAAAAGGAAAGGAAACTGAGGGAGGAATTGGGCCTCCGGCGCTCCACTCTCACCGTACGAAACGCAACAGTAGGTATGCTTACTGCTACTTGACGTCGATATTCTGTGGGAGGGTAGTACCTCTCCCCTCCGAGTAACTACT